>JBAMBJ010001638.1:0-49552 GCA_037043495.1 Drosophila recens
TGTATATAACAAACAAATAGCATTAATAGTACATGTAACTTTAAAATAAGTATGTAAGAATGTAAATACAAAAATGTAGCCGAAGGCCACGCTGTGTTATTCAACACCTCATAAGTTAGTCTTAGTTTTGTAAATAAATATCTTAATGAGAAAACATGGGTGAAACAGCACGCACCCGTCTAATGACACTATAACTATGCAGCTAATCGTTATATTAAATGGAAGAATAAAAACTTTTTCATGGAGCCAAGCCGTGATGAAAGAAAATATTTGTATCAAACTCATGACTATTTCCAATTCTGAATGGCGACGACGCGCCCTAACAACTGTAATTAATAATTAAAATTATTTTTATTTAATGTTTTAACAACCAAGCTTGACTATTTTTATATGCGAATGGAAAAATAAGAGCTATGCATGTGAGCTCTTCTAATATGAAAGTAAGTATTTTAATCAGGATTAATCATCTTTATTTATTTATTTATTTAGCACGACTAAAAGCAGTCTGCAAAAGTAAAATAATTATTAAAAATTAAAAATTAAAATTAAATTAAAATTACAAAATAATAAAATAAATTTATGAAAACTTTAAGATATAAACTGAAAAGAAAAAAGTTAAATTAAGTTAAGCCTGGGATAAAAAAATAATAAAAAATTGATCCAACATTTGTTGCAAGGATTGGGGAAAACCCAGAAAAACCCAATCAGATCAATAAAGAAAAATTAGTTAGAGATTTCCGGGAAGACCACTGATCCAATGGGGGAGAAATTAACACAAGGTCAAAATCAGTCCATTGAGATCAGAAATCTACCGGAGGTGGTTAAAAAGAAATGATTTAATTCGCTCGAGAGAGAGATTGAGTGATATTAGATGATAAAGTTCATTATAATCCGAGCATAATACACGAAATCGATTATGTAAAGCGTAGTCACTTGTGCATGTAGGTAAAGATAAAGGAGCGAAGTTCCTAGTCGCCCTAAAAGGAATATTAAAGCTTAAACGATCTAACAATGCTGGAGAACTAATATCCCCAATAATTATTTTATGGAGGAAAATAACTCCAAGAACTGTTCTACGATTGACAAGGGTCGGGAGATTAAGGAGAAGAAGTCTGCTAGAGTAAGGTGGCAATCGAAGATTTGGATTCCAAGGTAAATTCCGGAGTGCAAAGAGCAAAAACTGTTTCTGTACAGACTCAATCCTATCCTGGTAAAGTTTATGCTGAGGATTCCAAACGCAAGAGCAATATTCAAGAATGGGTCGAACTAAAGATGTATATAGTAATTTTGTGATATAGGGGTCATTAAATTCTTTAGACCAACGCTTTATAAATGCAAGAGTACCCCTAGCCTTATTTACAATAGAGGAGATATGAAGAGAGAAACCTAACTTATTATCAAAAAGGACACCAAGATCTTCGACTGTCGATATGCGTTGTAATGGAACATTATCAATTGAGTAAGTTGCCAAATAAGGAGAAACCCTGTTAAAAGTCATGAACAGGCATTTAGAAAAATTTAAATTGAGATGATTAGCTACACACCAAAGATGCATTGCGTTTAAGTCATCTTGTAAAAGCTTATGGCAATCAGCTTCCTTATATGGTAATATAAGTTTCACGTCATCAGCATACATAAGTATGTGACAGTGAGATAAAGCAGTCGGGAGATCATTAATAAAGAGATTGAAAAGTAAGGGACCTAGATGACTACCTTGAGGTACGCCAGAAGTGACCTTAACAAATTTAGAGGTGGCTGATCTAAGCAGTACTTTTTGGGTCCTATCCGTAAGGTAGGAAGAGATCCATAAAAGGAAAGAAGGGGAAAATCCAATATAGTCCAGCTTTTGAAGAAGAAGGCTATGGTTTACCGAGTCAAATGCTTTACTGAAGTCAGTGTAAATGACATCAGATTGCATTTTATTAAGAAAGGCCTCATTTACTAAGGAAGTAAATTCTAGTAAATTGGTCGAAGTTGACCGACTCTTAACGAAACCATGTTGAGCGGGGGAGATAATGGATTTGCAGAGATGCTGCAAGGAAGAAGATATAATTTTTTCAAAAAGCTTAGGTATTGCTGATAGCTTTGCAATTCCCCTGTAGCTCGAAATATCCGCTTTGCATCCTTTCTTATGCAGTGGGATAATGTAAGATTCTTTCCATATAGATGGAAAGACAGCTAAATGTAAGGATAGATTAAAAAGAGCTATTAAAGGACTTAGAATAGAAGAAAGACACTCTTTCAACACACAACTAGGTATGTTGTCAGGGCCAGAACAGTAAGAAGATTTTAGTGAGAGAATAGCAGAAATTACACAGCTATCGGTTATTTTTGGTAAAAGTAAAGAATTAGATGAAGGAGATGAAAAATTTAAAGGGATGTTATTAGAGGAGGAAGAGGAGTAGGTAGATTGAAAAAAATCAGCAAATAGGTTTGATGCATTAAAGTCATCGCTTACTTTGTTAGAGTTAAGGAAAAAAGTTTTGGGTAACGAGGAAATTCTACGTTTGGAGTTGACAAAGGAGTAAAATTGTTTAGGATCCCGCGCAAATTGATTCTTGCAACGAATGAGATAGCTTTCATAGCATTGAGAATTGAAAGTAGAAAAATTAGCTTTAGCTTTAGAATATTTCAAAAAGTCCAAGTTGGAAGCCGTCAACTTAAATCTTTTGAAATATTTTGATTTTAAATTTTTTAGATAGGATAGTCTTGGAGTGAACCAAGGAGGCTTCAGTGAAGCGGACTTAACAACACTTTTAGGGATACAGACATCAAAGAGAGAATTTAGAGTGTTGTAAAAGAAAGAAACAGCTAAGTTCATATCATTCGTTTCATACAGAGTAGACCAATCTGTAGCAGCAATCAGTTGGTTAAGTAAAGAAAAATTACCTTTACGAAAACAACGGCGGGTATTAATAGGAAGTTGGTAAGACGCGATGTTAGTATTAGGAATAGAAAGTGAAAGTTCAAGTGTAGGATGGTAAGAATCTTCAGGCTCGACTACAGGAGAAGATCCAAAGACAGCAGCACAAGATAAATTATTAACAAAGACGAGATCAAGCATTCTGTTAAGATTATTCGAAATTGAATTAATTTGAAAAAGTGGAAGGTCAATTATACCATCTAAGAAATCATGCTGACCTGAGGGAACAAAATAATTTAAGTCATTTAAAAAATGACCAGGAAGTGTGAGGTAATAAATAGATTCTTAGTGGCGACAACACGCCGTAATTAATAGTAATTATTAATTAAATTAATTTAATATCTAAATTGGCGGCGACACGCCTCAAAAAGTAATGAAAAAGTTTTAGCGACGACACGACTTAATCAAAGTCCAGTTAAGCTACTGGATTGTGTCCCAGCTGCAGAGAACACAAGTTAATCCCAAGCAAAGACTCAAATTTTTTTCTGTTGATGGTTGCAGCTGTATTGCCGATAGGTGGCGCTGATTGAAGGTCCGGAGCACACGACAACAGATGGCGATGTTGAAAGGTCACTGTGGCAACACTTTCCGCCACCAATAGTTCATAATGCCGATAACTCAGTATCGATACTTTTGATCGCTTTTCAGCGCAACCAACTTAACTCGATTTTCATCTCTCGAACACGACACACACATTTTGTCAACGATCTTCATTTAATTGTTCATTTAATTATTAATAAAGTAATTAGTAATCATATGCATTTTGGATTACTAAAGTGGTGACCCCGACTGAGAGAATACAACGATTTGCTCGCAGCACTGACATATATGTACACACATATGTATTTGGTAGTGGCTGTGCAAATTTTCTGATGAAATTGCAACGCAAATGACGCATTACAATTTGCGCTCCCAGAATTCAAACGACATCGCGTCCACTGAAGAAGAAGTTTTTTTCGATTCAACAAACGACAATATGGAAAACGAAATGATAACGAATCATTTGGAAAATATAGAGGGTCAAATCCAAGATCTCGCCCAAACTTATTCCCAACATGCAAACACACGCACCAACTTGCATCGCGTGCAGCTACCGAAGTTCAACAAATGCAACCCTCAGCTATGGTTTGCACAACTTGAGCGAGTGTTTCGGCTCAACAACATCTCGGACGACACCGACAAGTTTGATCTAATTGTGATCAGCTTAGACGAGGATGTCATTCTCGACGTTGAAGATTTGGTTGCAGCGCCGCCGCAGCAAGACCGTTACGAGGCACTTAAGGCACGTTTGCTTAAGAAGTACGCTCAAACAGCAGAGAAAAAAATCCAACGTCTGCTGCAGGCTAAAGAAATGACCGGAATGAAACCGACCGAGATGCTTGCTCACATGAGACGCCTTGCACCAAGCAGCCTGGAACCTGTCATCCGATCGATTTTTCTGCAAAACATTCCATCATCAATTCGCCCACTTTTGTCAGCATGGCCAGAAGACGACCTGGATAATTTGGCTGAGGTGGCTGACAAGATGCTTGATGCAGCTAAGATGGACGATGTGCATACATCCCAGCAGTCAATGCAGCTACCAGCTGGCTCATCAGTGGATGCGATCTCTCGTTCAGGCAACATGGAAAAAACATTGCAGAAACTAATTGATTCTGTTAACAATCTGCAGACTCAATTTAACAAAATCAAAAGTTCACCTCGTTCACAAAATTCAAAACAACAAAACAATAACAGCGATGCAGAGGATGAACTATGTTATTTTCATAAACGGTTCGGCAACGATGCTCGCAAGTGCCGTACTGGTTGCTCCAAATGGCAAGACCCAAAATAAAACGGCTATCGTCAATTTCGCTGGTTGACGATAGCCCAACAACGACCAGCAATCCACCGTCGATCGGCAGTATGACTAAACATCCTCATACAACTGTCGATCTAATCGAATCTCGCCTTTTCATAACCGACAAACACTCAAAACTACGCTTCCTCGTCGACTCTGGATCCGTTGTTTCAGTCGTCCCACGTACGGCTGCTTCTCACAAGTCTGACTCACATGACTTACAACTGTTTGCTGCGAATCAATCCGTTATCCATACTTATGGCACACACGTACTACAGCTCGACCTAGGACTTCGACGTTCTTTCAGCTGGTCATTCATCGTGGCCGACGTACCCATTGCCATAATTGGAGCTGACTTCTTGGCAAAGCACAATTTGCTAATTGATTTAAAAGCCCAACAACTAATCGACGCAGCCACAAAAAGTCTCGGTCACCGGATCGGCTTGCGAAGTCAAAGAGCCATCAGTATCAACTATAAACGAGGACCAGAACTACCACACATTGCTTCGACAGTGTCAGGACACATCCACATCTGACGATCATGGAACGAACAGGATCCCACACGATGTTGTCCACCACATTGAGACCACAGGCAATCCAGTTGCAGATCGTCCACGCCGTTTATCTGGGGAGAAGCTCTCTGTTGCTAAAGCAGAGGTCAATTTTCTTATTGCCAAAGGAATCTGCCGACCATCAAAGAGTCCTTGGGCAAGTCCATTACATATGGTAACCAAAAAAACTGGAGGCTGGCGTGCATGTGGAGACTTCCGCAAACTCAACGCCATCACGGTACCTGATCGATACCCAATTTCACATATACACGATTTTGCGGAGAGACTGCATGGCAAAACTGTTTTCTCGACGATCGATTTGGTACGAGCATACTATCAAATACCCATGGCTGATCAAGACATTCCGAAAACAGCAGTTTGCACACCTTTCGGGCTTATAGAATTCCTCTACATGCCTTTCGGATTAAAGAACGCAACACAGACCTTCCAGCGCTTTATCGACAACATATTCAGAGGAGTGGATTTTGTATACTGCTATATTGATGACATCCTAATCATGTCTGCATCACACGCCGAACACAAAAGGTGCATCTCAAAACCGTTTTGTCAATATTGCAAAATCATGGCCTTAAGATCAATACCGACAAGTGCCAGCTTCGGCAAATCTCAAGTAAGATTTTTGAGCTACATAATCGACCACGAAGGCATACAACCACCTGCAGATCGAATACAGGCCATTGTAAATTACAAACTGCCTGAAACAATCTGCGAGCTTGGACGATTCTTGGGTATTATCAATTATTACCGCCGCTCCATTCCACATGCATCTGAAGTTCAAGCATTGCTCAACGATGTCACACGAGACATAAAGAAGAACGACAAACGAAAAATCAGCTGGACACCCGAACTCGTTAATGCATTTGAATCCTGTAAACGGAGTGTAGCTAACGCGACTCTCCTTTCACACCCGGCGTCCACGGCAAATCTGGCACTGATTTGCGATGCCTCAGATATCGCAATTGGCGCTGTGCTTGAACAGCAGATTCGTGGCATTTGGCAACCACTCGGATTTTATTCACGCAAGCTGTCAGATGCTGAAAAAAACTACAGCACCTACGATCGAGAGCTCCTTGCAATCTACGATGCCATCCGTTATTTTCGTCACATGCTCGAAGCTCGCATTTTTGTTGTCAAGACCGACCATAAACCGCTGACTTTTGCTTTTTCTCAAAAACCAGAAAAAGCCTCACCACGTCAGCTCCGGCATTTGGATTTCATCTCACAATTTACAACAAATATTGTGCATCTGGCTGGATCCGATAACACAGTTGCGGATGCACTTTCTCGACTCAACGCCATTTCGATGCCGACTGCAGTTTCACTGGAGAAGATTGAATTGGAACAAAGCACCGATGCAGAACTGGTTGAGCTTCTACAAGGCAGTTCATCACTGAAAATCCAATCGGTCGAGCTCAAAGACGGCGTCAACGTCTACTGCGATATCTCAACAGGATCGGTTCGCCCGTACGTTCCGCAAACTCTTCGTTTTCCTGTCTTTTCTGCGATACACGGTTTATCTCATCCTAGTGGCAGAGCAACATTAAAACAAATCCAACAAAAATATGTCTGGCCATTAATGCGGAAGGATGTGACGTCATGGTCACGCAATTGCTTACCTTGTCAACGAGCGAAAATCAGCAGACATACCTCGCAGATTCCCGACAAAATAGACATGCCAGATAACCGTTTCGACCATGTTCACATCGACATTGTCTACATGCCATTGGTAGACGGGTACAGATACTGTCTAACCATGATTGATCGTTTCTCAAGATGGCCTGAAGCAATACCGATGAGGGATATGAACGCCGCAACAGTAGCTTCAGTATTTTGGCATCATTGGGTAGCACGATTTGGCTGTCCAAAAACGGTAACTACGGATCAAGGCACGCAATTTGAATCGGCTCTATTCAAATCACTCGCTGAACTTTTGGGCAGCAACCACATTCACACTACACCATATCATCCTCAATCAAATGGAATGATTGAACGGTGGCATCGTTCCTTCAAAGCCGCTTTAATGTGCAACTTAGGCACGCCTTGGACGGAACTGCTACCAACGGTCCTACTTGGACTCAGAACCTGCTATAAAGAAGATCTTCGCGCATCGGCTGCTAATTTTCTATACGGTAGCAATATCCGGCTGCCAAACGAATTCTACGACGATCTCGATAAGCCAGTGAAGCCATTAGATTTCGCAGTGAGATTTCGCGAGCACATGCGAATGATACGACCAGTGCCAGCAGCCCATCACAGTCAGAGAAGCATGTTCATACACAAAAATCTGGCAGATTGCTCACACGTTCTACTGAGGACTGATGCTGTACGCCAACCACTTGAGCCGCCGTATACTGGACCTTATAAGGTAGTAAAGCGGTCAACTGATCGCGTTTATGTTTTAGATATGGATGGAAAAGAAGTTGCTGTTTCTACGGAACGACTCAAACCGGCTTTTATCCTCAACGAACCCGATGATGACACCACAGCAAACAACAACAAACCATTGAGGACCTACGAACGAAAGAAGCAGACGATTTCGCTCCCGACCAGGTCACTGGAGGGGGGGTAGCTGTGGCAACACTTTTCGCCACCAATAGTTCATAATGCCGATAACTCAGTATCGATACTTTTGATCGCTTTTCAGCGCAACCAACTTAACTCGATTTTCATCTCTCGAACACGACACACACATTTTGTCAACTATTTTCATTTAATTGTTCATTTAATTATTAATAAAGTAATTAGTAATCATATGCGTTTTGGATTACTAAATCACTTGTAGCAAATGCGTTTTGTAGTTTGCTATACTTTTATATTTATTCAGAATTAATCACTTAAATTACATTTGGTGGAATTGTATGATGTTGTCGAGATCGCAGTTCGAGAGAAGAGTCGATTGATATTGTATATCGAATCGTATTTTATCGATTGTTGAGGTTTGGTATTTTTCCGACAGATGTCGTGCTGCCAGACCGCCACAGTACTCCCTCTCTAGTGACGAAGTCACGAATTTGAAAAATGTACTTGGCGTTGATTTCTTTCATAAGTACGTGGCTTGCAGTTGGTTGACGGTTGTGAGTCCGATTGAAGGTCATCTTTTACGAGAAATGCAGGCTTAAGTCGATCTACCGATACTGCGACTTCCTTGTTGTCAATTTTAATTGTGAAAACTCGGACGTTGTTTCGATGGATGACTTCAAATGGGCCAGTGTATGGGGGCTCAAGTGGCTTCTTAACGGCATCGGTGCGGACGAAAACGTGAGAGCATTTGTCAATGCCCTTTAGAAGGAACATCTTGTGGTTTGCATGATGTGCTGTTTGTGTTGGACGAATTTTTCGCATGTGTTCTCGAAAACTGCTGATGAATGTTGACGGGCTGGTTGGCGTATCAAGGTCATCAAAAAATTCGTTGGGTAGACGTAATGGAGTTCCGTACAGCATTTCGGCAACTGATGAATGCAAATCTTCTTTAAAGCATGAGCGAAGTCCTAGTAGAACGGTGGGTAGAAGTTTTGTCCACGGAGTATCCGTGTGACACATCATGGCTGCTTTAAATGCTCTATGCCACCTCTCGACCAGTCCATTAGATTGTGGATGATAGGCAGTTGTGTGAATGTGCTCACTACCTACGAGACGAGCGAGTTCCTTAAACATGGCAGACTCGAACTGAGTGCCCTGATCCGTGGTGATTGTTTTGGGCGTTCCGAAGCGAGCGACCCAATGAGACCAAAAGGCGTCAGCTACAGTTTCAGCGGTTATGTTTGTTAGCGGAATGGCTTCCGGCCAGCGAGTGAATCTGTCAATCATCGTGAGGCAATACCGATAGTTTTGATGTAATGGCATGATGACGATGTCGATGTGGACGTGGTCAAATCTGCCATTAGGAACGACGATTTTCTCGGGTGTCAGGTGATTGTGTTTGTTGATCTTGGCACGTTGACATGACAAGCAGTTCCTGCACCAGCTGATGACATCTTTATTTATTGAGGGCCAAACAAACTTCTGCTTGATTTGCTGAAGAGTCGAGCGTCCACTTGGATGAGAAAGGCCATGGAAGAAAACAAAAATCTTGTTGCGGAGAGCGTTTGGTACGTAAGGGCGAACGTATCCTGTTGACACGTCACAATACAACGACACGTCGTCGTCATATCGAACTTTTTGGAGCTTCAATGATGTGGTACCTTCTAGCAACTCTATTAGCTCAGAGTCGACTGCTTGTGCCTCCTCAATGAGATTCAACTTCACCGTCGTGGGCATGCTGATTGTGCAGAGTCTCGAAAAAGCATCTGCGACTATGTTGTCGGTACCCTTAACGTGCACGATCTCTGTAGAAAACTGCGAGATGAAGCTTAAATGACGAAGCTGCCTTGGTGATGCTTTCTCTGGTCGTTGTCGAAAAGCATAGATGAGTGGCTTATGATCTGTTTTGATCAAGAAGATTCGTCCTTCGAGCCAGTGTTTGAAGTACCTTATTGCTTCGTAAACAGATAACAGCTCCCTGTCGTATGTGCTGTAATTTCGTTCGGAACTGCTCAGCTTCTTGGAGAAAAATCCGATTGGTTGCCAGTTGTCATCTACTTGCTGCTCCAATGCGGCTCCAATAGCGACGTCGGAAGCATCACATACTAAAGCCAGTTTTGCGTTTGGAAGTGGATGAGCTAGAAGCGCTGCGTTTGCGATGCTACGTTTGCATTCCTCGAAAGCTGCTATGCGGTCAGCCGTCCAATCGATCAGGCGTTGATCATTCTTTTTGACATCCCTGAGCAGCTCGGACAATGGTGCTTGAATGTGAGAGGAATTAGGCAGACATCTACGGTAGTAGTTTATGATTCCCAGGAATCGACCAAGCTGGTTGATTGTGGCAGGACGTTCATAGTTTTGAATTGCTTCGACGCGTTTCGTTGGAGGTCTGATGCCGTGCTCGTTAATGACGTAGCTGAGGAACTGAATCTCCGATTGAGCTAGTTGGCATTTACTTAGATTAATGCAAAGGCCATGTTTGCGAAGGATATTCAGGACCGTGCGTAGATGTTGTTCGTGCTCTTCCATTGTGGTGGACATAATCAGTATATCGTCAATGTAGCAATATACGAAGTCGATGCCTCGAAAGATGTTGTCCATGAACCTTTGAAAAGTCTGCGTAGCGTTTTTCAGACCGAAAGGCATGTACAAGAATTCGATGAGACCAAATGGCGTGCACACAGCTGTCTTTTTGATGTCGTCTTCTGCCATAGGAATTTGGTAATAGGCTTTTACCAAATCGAGTGTTGAAAATATCTTCTCGTGCAACTGGTCTGTGAAATCGTGTATGTGGGCGATTGGGTAACGATCGGGCACAGTTACAGCGTTGAGCTTTCGATAATCCCCACAGGATCTCCAGCTACCATCCTTCTTGCTGACCATGTGAAGCGGGCTGGACCACGGGCTGTTTGAGGGTCGACAAATGCCTTCCTTTATTAGGAAGTTGACTTCTGCCTTTGCAATAGCGAGTTTTTCGCCGGCGAGGCGACGTGGTCGATCCGAGATTGGCGCTCCTGTAACTTCAATGTGATGACGAACTTCATGTTGGCTGGTGGCTTTTCTTGCCGGAATTGTGACGTCCACAAACTCCTGCAAAAGGCTCTGGAACTTCGACACGCCATGAACTGTTGATATCGAAAAGTGTTCGGTGTCAGCAATGCCAGTTGATGAAGTGAGGCCGGTAGTTGAATCGATCAACCGTTTGTTTGTGAGGTCGATGAGCAGCTGAAATTGGGACAGAAAATCTGCACCAATAATGGCTACTTGGACATCGGCGACGATGAAGGGCCAAGTGAGGCAGCGACGTAATCCAAGATTGAGTTCCATTACTGAGTTTCCATAGGTAGAAATGGTTGTTCCGTTTGCCGCATACAAGATAAGATTGCTTTGTTTGATATTCTGTTTAGCCAGAGTGCGTGGAATGACAGATACAACAGATCCGGAGTCGATTAGGAATCTGATGTGAGATCTACAATCGTTGATGTATAGGCGTCGTTCGGATATAATGGATGGTTGAACTTCGTGATCGCTGTTGTTGGTTGAGCCGTCGCCGACTAGCGTTGCCGGCGGCAGCCGTATTAGTTTTCCGACTGCCCGCGTGTGCATGGAGGCTTGCACTTCTTCGCATTATCCCCACAGGTCTGGTGATAGTAACAAAGTTTAACATCCGTGCCAGTTGAAGAAGCAGTCTGCGACTGGATATTTTGACGACTTGAAGATGATTCACGCGACTTGCTGCGAGAACGATTGTTTGATTGAAGACGTTTCACATCGTTCTGAAGAGTGTCCAACTTTTTCTCCAGTGAGCGTAAGGCTCTGGAAAAATCAGAGGGGGAATCCGGTGAGGAAACAGAAGCTACTGCTGTACCAGCTGGCTGCGCTGCAGTTGAGCTGATGGCCAAAGTATTTGCGCCGGCTGTCTCTTGCATCTTGTCTGCAATTTTTGCGAGTTTCTCCAAATCGTTCTCCTCCCAGATTGTCAAAACTGGTCGGATATTCTGTGGCATCTCCGAAAGAAACAAGCTCCGAATTATGGGCTCGCTGCTGGACTCGGGAGCCAAACGCCGCATGTGAGCCAGGATTTCTGATGGTTTCAATCCTGTGGTCTCTCCGCCCTGTAGCAGGCGGCGCAGCTTAGATTCTGGCGACTCGGCAAATTTGTCAAGTAAACGGTTCTTGAGAGTATCATACTTGTTCGCAGCTGGTGGATGTGTGAGTAAGTCCTCGACAGCCACGGCGAACTCTGCATCTAAGTTGACGGTGGCATGATCGAATTTGTCGACATCGTCGGTGACGCCATGTAGGCGAAATGCACGCTCAATTTGAGAGAACCACAAGTTCGGATTGTTGCTTGAGAACTTTGGTAAACGAATTCCGCGATGCATTGCAACAGCTTGCGTGTTTGCTGCTGATGATGAGCCAACTTGCAGAGAATCAAGTTGGTTTTGAAGCTCACGGACTCGGTCAGCTAGCTCGGCATCCGGCATGTTGGAGACGTTTTCCAAGACTTCCTCTTCAAAATCTAGTCGTTTTGGTTTCAAAGATCGCAGATTGTAGTGATGTTTGTGCATAAACTGCTTTTGCGCATCAATTTCTTAGAATTGTGAAATTCCGCCGAAACTTGCATGTATGTGTGAGCGTCGTCTCACTGACATACGATTTTGCATGCGTGTGTGTGCGTGAATTTTGCCGGCTGGTTGCAATGTTTGCACAGCGATGTTTGCAAAATTCGATGGTAATAAAAGTGATTAAATCACGTCGGGGTCACCACTGTAGCAAATGCGTTTTGTAGTTTGCTAACTTATTATCTTTATTCAGAATTAATCACTTAAATTACATTTGGTGGAATTGTATGATGTTGTCGAGATCGCAGTTCGAGAGAAGGTCGATTGATATTGTATATCGAATCGTATTTTATCGATTGTTGAGGTTTGGTATTTTTCCGACAGATGTCGTGCTGCCAGACCGCCACAGGTAGTCCTACATGGGATATAATGTCTGCACCATGTATTAATATTTTGTGCACAGAGGACGGCATGTAATACCAAGGATATGTGTCGATGAATACTTCAGCTGTTTCTAGGGCATATGAGCGGAATGCATCTGTATTGACTTCATATCCACTAGCCAAAACACGTAAAATTACACTAAACTTGTAAATTAGTGTTTCACAAACTCCTGTAATGCGGGCTACCAAATCTGGTTGGCTAAAAAAACGTCTGGCAGTATTTCCATTATTAGTATTGCCACTACCAGCTATGGGAATATCCACCAATAAGCCCATATGTTTTCTCAACTGCAATTGAATTTCTGATTTTCTTTCTTCGACCTGCAGCTGATCTTCCCCGCGCACTTGCCATTTTTTAATTGAAATTCTGTACGCAATGTGCAATATACATTCAAAAAATCGTATTCATGCATGGAGAGTTGATAGGCTATATTTAAAAAGGTCAACATCAACTGAATAACTTTGCACCAAACTTAAATTGTTCATATTTTTTGGCACAGCTCTACAAATTCCACATGTCTGTGTAGAGGCTTCTGCAAGGACGCTAAATGTTTTGCCATCCAGCATGGTACAGTGAAAAACATGGTCAACTGCTAGTGAGTTTAAAATTGTTTGCTTAATTGAAAGTATTTGTCTATTTATACTATCAGTCTCTGCACGAATTAATTCAGTCGATTCTTTTTGGCAAATTAGTTTTATGGGCCGACAATAACGAGTTGATGAAGGTCGTGTGTTTTTCCACAAGATTTTCGTTCCAAGCTGTACTTGTAAGGGAACAAGGCAAACTGCAAACAGGTGCTGATCGGCCATACTAGTTTCACCATCTTGAAACTTTTGACGATAGGTTGCGTGTCCACTGCTTCCATCGCAGCCCCATTTATGTATTGCAGTTAAGCTTTTGTTGTTGTTGACTGAAATTTAATTTTGAAAAACTTGCGAGTGTGCTTGGATAATTCGGCTAACAGTATGATCTACTAAGCTCTGCAGTGTTATTTCAGCGGAATAATCTGTAATCTTCAATTCCTTCGAATAGCACATAACCTTCGCGGAATGCAGCTTGTGGTAACTGGGATATATATCTGCATTTCTTTCCTTAGCACTGCATCGTGTTAGCTTGTATGTATGTTTTGTGTGACCGACATCTATATACAGAACTAGTGCCTCTTCAGGTGAGTAAGGAATTGGCAGCTTAACTTGAGTCTCCAGCGACCTTTTAATTTTTTCTCCGGCTGTCTCATCTTTATTTAATGAATCAACAATTTTTGATGCGCTTCGCAGTTCAGATTTATATAAGGTGGAGCTTGTTGCCACCATCAACTCTTCAGAACTTGCTTGTTGAACCATACTGGACACTTTTCGGACCTGTGTCTTAGGGCAGAGGTCCCCAAAATTTTTTATGGGACGGCCCATGTCTAACCTTTTTAGACCCCGTACTTTAAAAAAGTAAAGGGGTCTATTAACTTTGTCACAAAAAAAAATGTGCGTAACAGGCAGAAGGAGGCGTGGCAGACCCCATAAAGTATATATATTCTTGATCAGCATCAACAGCCGAGTCGATATAGCCATGTCCGTCTGTCCGTCTGTCCGTCCGTCCGTCTGTCCGTCCGTCCGTCTGTAAGAGCGCCTAGATCTCAGAGACTATAAGAGCTAGAGACTCCAAACTTGGTATGTAGGCTCGTCTATATTAAGAGCAGATCGAGTTTGTTTTAGATTTTGGATCGGACCACTATATCATATAGCTGCCATAGGAACAATCAGTCGAAAATCAAGTCTTAGTATGAAAATCTTTTTTGTTGTTTGAGATATTTCAACCAAGCTGACAGAATATGCATAAAAGATGGTCTCATACATACTGACCAAATTTGGTTGGAATCGAACTACTATATCATATAGCTCCCATAGAAACAATCAGTTGAAAATCAAGTCTTAGTATGGAAAACTTTTTTGCTGTTTGAGATATTTCAACCAAACTAACAGAATATGCATAAAAGATGGTCCCATACATACTGACCAAATTTGATTGAAATCGGATTACTATATCATATAGCTCCCATAGGAACAATCAGTTGAAAATCAAGTCTTAGTATGGAAAACTTTTTTGCTGTTTGAGATATTTCAACCAAACTGACAGAATATGCATAAAAGATGGTCCCATACATACTGACCAAATTTGATTGAAATCGGATTACTATATCATATAGCTGCCATAGGAACGATCAGTCCAAATTAAGTCTGAGTATGAAAATCTTTTTGTTGTTTGAGATATCTTTATAATAAGTACGGGGTCTTCGACAGTCGAGTACCGCTCGACTGTAGCACCGCCGACTAGTTTTTTTTAAAAAGAGGCATGTCAAGCCATTTTTGATTTTTTTTCTCAAAAAAGTTTCTATTATATCTGCATTCCTTCCATTTTTCTGAAAGATGGGCCACGAAAGCTTTCAACTTTTTGTTTTTTTCATCTAGGTCATTATTAGTTAATTTTATATTTTTATAAAATGTACCAAATACAAGTTCCTTGATGGCTAACATTTTATTTTTGGCCACTTTTTCGTTAAGCCAAATGATGTAAAGTGAGCGCTTCGAAACTGACATTCCACCTAAAAAGGGCAACAGACTTAAGAGTTGGTCGTAGTTGGTTAAAATTTTGGAAATTTGTACACCACAAGGACTCATACTTTACATATATGCTAAAATTAGCTCGGATCAGATCCGAGCACGCTAGTTTTAGCCCAAAGTTGACAGCATACGCTATAAAAACATGTATACGAAAAAGGCATACTTCTCCCACATATTTTTTGCTACACATGAAAAGACATATAATTTTTATTTAGTACATTCCTTATCTGATTAAGAAAAAAAGATATTGATACAAGAAATTAACAATTGGCTTGCAATTTGGCTCAACCAACAGAGGCTAAAAAATGCAGTCAAATATTGACAGGCCACGTGCCAAACATATATTCACTTTAAAAGCTCACATCCGATCAGGAATGCAGCGGAAAGCTCATGCAAAAGCTTTTCTAAGCTCTGACAAGAGTTGTCAATCAAAAGAAATAAAAAACAAGGGGGCTCCGCCCCCTGCTCGCTTCGCTCGCCTACCCCCGGCTCGCTTCGCTCGCGAGGTGGTGCGGCTACAGTCGAGTTTGCTCGACTGTAACATACCCTGTGCCAGTTTCCACAAAAAAGAATATTGGTTATTATAGAATTAGTAATATGTATAAAAGCATATAAAACATAAATAAATACATATTATATAGTAGTCCAATTTTAACCAAATCTGGTCAAAATGTTTGGAAACATCCCATATGCATATTCTGTCAGTTTGGTTGAGGTATCTCAAACAACAAAAAAAAGGTTTTCATACTTAGACTTGATTTTCGACATATCGTTCCTATGGCAGCTATATGATATAGTGATCCGATTTCGAGCAAATTTGGTCAAACTTGATCTGCGTCCGGTATCCAGCAACCTACATACTAAATTTGAAGTCTCTAGCTTATATTTTCTCTGAGATCGACGCGTTCAAACAGACGGACGGACAGACGGACAGACGGACGGACAGACAGACGGACATGGCTCAATCGACTCGGCTGTTGATGCTGATCAAGAATATATATACTTTATAGGGTCGGAGATGCTTCCTACTGCCTGTTACATACATCACACAAATCTAATATACCCTTTTTGACCATTTTCAATAAGCACAGGGTATAAAAAACCGAATATTAAAAAATTGAAATTCGATTTATATCCACGGTTGCCACAATTGGCGTTTTTGCGCCAAAACTGGCTCTTTATTTTTCTGTTGGCGCAATGGCACTTTATTTTGCGATTTGGCTCTTTTTTTCATCAGTTCAGAAACAGTTATTTTGTATAGTTTTAGGTTGAAAAATAATTATGTTTTTTTTGTTTAATAACATAATCACTAAATTAAGATGAAAATGTGAATATGTGTTATTGCTTTAAGTCAGGGGTGCCCATCGCCTATGCACACAGCGCTCATTTGTTTTTGTATTGCACATAGGATGTAGCGTAAAGCTGGGGGGAAAAAAATCTATTCAGCTTCCCGCGGAATCGACAGCAGCGATGAGAATTCATCTGCACAACTTCCACAAAAAGAAGTAGGCCAGTGCTGCGATCCCGGATAGTCGAGTAAACACAGCGAGATGGGATCCTCTGGTTCCGTAGCTCTTTCGGGTGTGGGGGGGTTCGTTGCTATGTCTCGACCAGCGTACACAATTTAATTTATAGGATCCCGACGGATACTAATTGAGGGAGACAGACTCCAAAAATAAAAAAAAAAAAAATGGACCAGGCGATATTAAACAAAGAAAAAAATTGAAATAGCTCTCATTATGAATATTTAAATTGCTCGGTTGGCAATGCGGAATAGTCGAGCGAACAACAGAGGTCAACAAACAGATAATTTGCGACGCAGAACAAGATACAGTCGAACTTCCCTAACTCGAACTTCCCAAACTCGAAGTTTCTCTAACTCGAACAAAATCGAGTGGCAATAGCGTTTACTAGGCAAATTCCATACAATTCTACTTCCATAACTCGAACTTCCCTAACTCGAATTTCTCCCTAACTCGAACAAAAATATTGGCCCGTACTTCTGTAAGTCGAATTTTTCGGGAAAATCTCCAATAAAGTTTGAATTTTTTTTCTTTTCTGCTTTTAGCTTTTGTTAACGGACCGTTTGGATATGTAATATTGATGTACATTAACATATGGTGATGTAATATGATAAAATATTGCATCAACAATTTTTTAGGCTTGTGAAATTGCTATAGGAAAGATGCTCGAAATGTACTTCTTTGTCAGCGCACCAGCTCAATAATATTTATCATGGCACCAGCACGTGTATTCAAATTTTTATCTCTTTAAGAAATTTTTAAACTTATTTGTTAAGAAATTCAAAAGTGGTCCAGTTTAAATTATATTCAAAAATGAAAAATTAATTATGTCATTTAATTCGGGAACATCTTCTGGATACAGCAAAAGAACGATAAAACCTATTTTTGAGAATATTAACAGGACTTGAACAAACTGAAATTTTTTTTGTTGAAAATAACAAGAAAAGTTTGCAATTTGAAATGTATTTATGAATGAATAAAATTGTTTAAATAACTCGAAGTCTCCCTAACTCTAACTTTTTTCGTGGATAATGGTGATGCTGTGCTGAATTGAATCGAGCAGCTTGCATTGAGCAGCTTGCATTCTAGCGTTTGCATTGGGCAAATGGACATTGTTTGTGAGTATTGTGGTGCATTAAAGTTTTCCGGAGAAACGGCTGGATTATGCTGCCTTAAAGGTAAAGTAAAATTGCCGTTGTTGACTCCGCCACATGAGCCATTGTATTCATTGCTTTGTGGCGAAACACAAGAATCACGCCACTTTCTTGCAAACACTCGAAAATACAATGGTTGTTTCCAAATGACGTCATTTGGGGCAGATATTATCAAAGAACGAGGATTTAATCCGACATTTAAGGTATTTATTTTTGTACCCACCCAAAAATATTTGCTAATTCTGAACTCTACTCTCCCACCGAAAGAAGTGTTTATAACCCAGTTAATACTGTATGGTTTTTATTTTGTAGATACAAGGACTGATTCACCATCGAATTGGATCATTACAACCTTTCGAAGATACACAGAATAAATTTTTACAAATATATTTCATGGGCAACATGGAAGAACAACTTGATCGACGCATAGAGATCATTGCAGGAATCAAGCGAGCAATTCTTCAAGACTTGCAATGTCTGCTTCATGAACATCATGCGTTAGTCAGGTTGTTTAAGAGTGCCTTAGAGCGCATGCCAAATGATGACCATAAAATTGTCATCAAAGCAGATAAACGACCATCTGGAACACACGAACGCACATTTAATGCTCCAACATTAGACGAAGTTGCCATCCTGATTGTTGGTGAACAATTGGAAAAACGCGATATTGTGCTTACACGTCGCGATACTGGGCAACTGCAACAAATATCTGAAACTCATCGATCATATGACGCATTGCAATTTGGACGTTGATGTACTAAACGGGCAGTACATTCAAGTGGCCCAAACGACACCAAGCACGGGCTTGTTGACGCGCGGACAAAGAAGGACAAACATTGTATTAAACAACATTAAACTAAACCATAAATTAACTATAAACTAGATAAGTAAGAAATAATTGAAGTATTCAGAAATTGTACAGAAGAAGAATTAGTAATAAATTGAAAAAGATTGTTATAATTACAACAAAGTACTCTGAAAGGGTTATGAATAGCATAGTTAGCAACACAGGATTGAAGAGAAAGAGGTAAGAAATTTCTAGAGCTTCTGATCGGGACAGCAAAACTAATTTGGCTAATTAATTCAGATGAATCAATTTCGCCAATAATTAGTTTGTGTAGAAAGACTACACCAAGCATTGTTCTCCGGTCAGAAAGAGAGGGAAGATTAATTAGTAAAAGTCTACTACGATAAGGAGGCAAGCGAATGTTAGTATTCCAGTTCAGACCCCGTAGGGCAAAGAGTAAAAACTGTTTTTGTACAGATTCTATTCTGTCCTGATGAATCTTATATTGGGGACTCCATATACAAGACCCATATTCCAAAATAGGTCTGACAAGTGAAGTATAAAGTAGTTTAGTAATATAGGGATCGTCAAATTCTTTCGACCAACGCTTTATGAAACCCAAGACGCCAAATGCTCGATAAGCAATAGATGCAATGTGCTTGTCAAACTTCAGCTTAGGATCAAGAAGAATACCCAAATCAGTAACCGACATAATACGTTCAAGCGGTTCACAATTAAGAACGTAACTAAATTCAAACGGAGTTCGCCTACTAAAAGACATAACTTTACATTTACTACAATTAAGGCTTAAGAAATTTACTTTACACCATGTCTGAAAACTGTCAAGATCAGCTTGCAGCCTGACACCAAGAAGATTGTCAGTGGCCGACATACAAAGTTTAACGTCATCGGCGTACATGAGAACCCGAGAGTAATTTATAACAGAAGGTAAATCATTTATAAAAAGCGTAAATAACAAGGGACCGAGATGACTTCCTTGTGGAACTCCAGAATAAGCTTGAACAGGTTTAGAAACTAAACCATTAAAAAAAACTTTTTGGGTTTTAAAATTTAAGTAGCTTGAAATCCACAGAATTAGGTTATTGGGAAAACCTAATAGATGGAGTTTATGCAATAAAAGATTGTGATTAACAGAATCGAAAGCTTTACTAAAATCAGTGTAAATGACATCAGTTTGCATTTTATTTTGAAATCCATGTATAACAAACGTAGTGAATTCTAATAAGTTAGTGGTAGTAGATCTATGTTTCACAAACCCATGCTGGTAGGGTGAAATAATAGATCTACAAAGATATTGCAGCTGAGAAGTTATAATTTTCTCAAAAGCCTTAGGAATAGCAGACAACTTAGAAATACCTCTATAGTTACAGACATTTGACTTGTTTCCTTTCTTAAGGAGAGGAATAATAAATGATTCTTTCCAAACTTTTGGGAAAGAGCATAACTCAACAGAAAGTTTAAATAAGCTATACAGGGGTTTCAAAAGACCTTCAGCGCAGTACCGTAGAACACATCCTGGTACTCCGTCAGGTCCCGGTGAAAATACCGGTTTTATGGCCTTTAGATCACTTAAAAGCGAGCTTTCCGTAATTAAAGGTCCAAAAATGCAATTAGAAACATTTACACGATATGGATAAGGCGATCTTAATTGATCATCTTGAACGCTGTAAGTTGTTTGAAAAAATTCGGCAAATAAATCGGCGATAGCCTGATCAGAATCCGCTGTCTTTTTTTCAAAAAACACAGTTGATGGAAGTGTTGATGATCTACGCTTGGAATTAACAAACGTATAAAACTTTTTAGGATCATTTCGAAACTGCAGTTTGCATCTTTCAAGATAATCTTTATAACATTGGCTATTAAGAACAGAAAAATTGGATCGTGCAATCAGATATCGAGAAAGATCCAAGAAAGAGCCAGTTTTCTTGAACTTTTTATACATTCTTGATTTTCTATTTTTCAAGCATGTTAACTCCCTCGTAAACCAAACAGGTTTATTAGACCTGCATGGAGCACATAAGGGAACACATAAATCAAGTAAGGAGTTTAAAGTCGAATAAAAAATCGAGACTGCACTATCCAAATCCCTGCACCCATATAGCCGGGACCAGTCAGTCTGTAATAAGAGTGGAGAAAGCTTTGAAAAATCGGTTTTCCGAAATTGACGAGCTCTCTTTTTATGCTCATTACAAAAATTAGGTGCCCGGACAGGTAAGCCCATCAACACCTCCAAAGTCGGATGATAAGGGTCTTCAGGAAAGGATATGGGATTAGTAAGAGAAACAGATATGAAAGAGGGATCCAAAACGAAAATCAGATCAAGCATCCTATTCAAAGAATTTGGGATATCATTGATCTGACACAATGACATCCCATAAAGAATATCGAGAAAATCATGCTGCGTCGTGGAAGTCAAAACGTTGGAGTCAGAACACGAAATCCAATGTGTTCCGGCAGTATTGAAATCACCAAGAACAACAAGAAAATCACGATCAGAGAGCAACGATAAAACAGAATGTATAGCAGAAGCATGCGAAGAATAGACTAAGTTGTCTGAAGAAGGAGGAATATAAGAACATGTAATGTAAACATCAATGCCACATATACTCAGTTTGACAGCAACAAATTCAATATCAATAGAATTATCGGCTATTACTACTTCCGAAGATAAATCAGCATCAATAGCAATAAGCACACCACCACCAATTCGTGGGGTACGATCTTTTCTATAAATGGAGAATTTATTAGAAAGAATTTCAGAATTATGAATGTCGGGCCTTAACCAAGTTTCTGAAAAGGCAACGACATTAAAATGAAAGGACAGGCTATTTAGATAAAGGTTACTAAGCTTACTACGAAGCCCTCTTACATTCTGATAGCCCAAAGAGAGGGAGGATGTTAGTTTTTTGAGCTATTAGAAAGTAATTGAGGTTGAACAGGTCTAATAGATAAAGAAGAAGATGAAGGCAATACAATCGGAGTCCGATTTTTCTTTTTCACACTGTATTCCTTTACTATTAGGTGATCGGGCCAGAACTCTTTACAACAAATTTCATTGAAGTGATTGACCGGAACACTTATTTTAAACGACGATATCTCCCGTAGATATGAAAATTTGAATTTTTCCACCGAAATTTTGGCATTAGATTTGGCTTGAATAAAAGCCATAACATCATCAGATGTAGTATCAGGGGAAAGCCTAGAAACAAAAATTTGTTTTTTTGGTGGAACACCTACAAGGGTCTTTTTAACAGCATCAGCATTTACTGCGTTTGTTGATTGACCGTTTGAGACAGCTGTTGTATTAGCGCTGTCATGTTGATCGGCAACATCAGCACTGACAACAACCGAATCAGAAGCTTCTACGGTGTCAGGAGGAACCACATCCATAGACAAGGGAATGCTATCCGTACTGACAGTCGTTTGAGGAGAAGGGGACGAAAGATTAATAAGAGCAGGAGCAGACGCAACCGGTGAAAATGTAGGAACTGAAAGTTCATTCGGGCCAATAGACAGTCTAAAATTGGCCTTTTTGCGCTTTGGAGACTCATTCAAGAGTTTCATGCCCTTATAATTGGCATCCAAAGCTGAGAAGCTATCGAACAGCGTTTTAAACTGGCCGAAAAGATTCCCAAAGCCTCTCTTAGTCTGTCTCATGAATCCCATCATATCCCTTTCGACATCCCTACATGACTCACAAGTCCATTTTAAGCCAGAATTGGCTTGAATATAATCAACTATTCGGCCGTTTAGGCCAGCACATTTTTCATGTGAAATATTATCACACAGCCAGCAACAAAGAAAACCCGCCTTAACGTTGCCTCGTACCTGGCAATTTTTATTATAACAGACATCCATTATAATAGAAAAAAAAATGTAAAAGAATACAGAAGTACGGGAAAATATTAAATATGAAAAAATAAAATTATATTATTAGGCACACTAGGGTTAATCGCTACAGATGCTGAGTTTGTACTTACAAAACACACACAACAATAGACAATCAACAAGAGAGCGAGAGCGCGAGCGCGAGCACGAACCGAAGCACAACGGAATTTAGCCACAGAGAACGAATGGAAAACGGAACACCGCGACCAACACCAACAACAGAGCTTAGAGAGCACGCTGAGAGGAAAAGAATAAAGAGAGCACGATTAGAGCGACGCTAGAACGCGAAAGAACGCGATGCACAAGCACAAAGTGAAAATACAAAAACAAAATATCAGCAGGCGGCAATGTAAATTGCACTAACAAACAGATTGTTTGGGCTGCTATTTGTTGTTGTATTTAAACACAATTTGATGAAATTTTATTTAAATGGCAAGTTTAAACTTTCTTGAAACACAACCGATGTAACAAAAAAGCCACTGAATCTAATATTACAACAATTACGAAAAAAAAACAGATTTAACCGGGGAAAAATAAGCAAATGCGAAGCGCAATAAAAAAACACGTCCGTTGGCTAAAGCGAAGCGAAGCGAATTGATACCCGCTGATGTTTTGGCAAGGAGAAGATGGATATTATTTTAATATTAAAAAATGATAAATCCATTGAATGGTGAGTATCAGTATAATAACTTATTTGATTTATTTGTGAAAGACACTGATTTAAAATAATGAAATTTGCCTTTGAAATGGTTAATTGTCAAATTTTTAATTTCAGGTGAAGAAACTACAAAGAAAGTTAGCTCAATGAATTATTATGCATATCGTTTGATGATTCGTCAAAATGCTGACAACTATTTGCTGCGGTTTCGTCGATTGTTTCAGCAGTATTGCGTTGACATGTATGTAAAAATAGAAACGGAACGTTTAACATTCATTAGGTTGAACCAAGCCAAACTGCGTTCTGAGGAGTACATCCATTTACGTGATGCAGTTAGTACTGAAGGAAATGCAGCTAATATTGGTCGATTAACTATTCTGCCGGCGACGCACAGTGGGGCCATTGCTGATTTTACTTTGCAAAAATCGTAACTTTTGAACCAAATGAGATAACCGAATAATTTAAATGGCATATAATAGATAACTTTTCAAGCTATGAAATAAATGTTTAAGAAAAGATACTTACTTAGGGGCTATCAAAGTTGAAATTTGTGAAATTTGTGAAAAAAACAAATTTTATGGCCCCTAAAAATAAATATTTTTTAAATTTTTTTATTTTTTTTGTTTTATTTTTAAGGTTTTTATATTTAAAAATTACTTTCAAAAAATTTGAAAACAATTTTTTTTTTTCAAAAAATTTTTTTTTAATTCCGGTGTGAAATATTAGAATTTCATATGTCGACCTAATTTCTATGACGTCTATATGATATAGTAGTCCGATTTCAACCAATTTCACATATTATAAATCTGGAATAGTCTTTTATATCCAGACCAAATTTGGTTCAAATCGGACCAGTATATCATATAGCTGCCATAGGAACAATCGGTCGAGCTATGGAATGATGCCGTGTGTTTTTATTGTGAGGTTGCATTCGTTTTTTTGATTTCAGGTAAAGCCGGTGCAAGTTGGTGCAGATAAAACTATATACGTTATTTAGAGAAATGATATCTGAAGGGTTTTAAGTCTATTTGATCCCCAAGGATTTTCAATTTTTTTAGCTATCGGGTACCAAAGTCAAAAAAAAATTCCAAATCAGGTGTTTTTTGGGGCAGCAGGAAGGAAAAAAAAGCATAATTAATTTTTTTGGGGTAAGATTTTGAAAAAAGTAAAATAAGCATTCGATAGAGAATTTTTTAAAGATTAAGAATCCAAAAAGATTTTCGAATCAAGTAAAAACTGTGGGTAGTACAACCTTTAAAGGTTGACCCATTTAAACAAAATTCTTTAAAAAAATCACTAGATTTGAACTTTTTTCCCACTTTGGCACCAGATAGCTAAACAAATTGAAAATCCTTGAAGATAAAAAAACTTTAAAACCCTTCAGATATCATTTCTCTAAATAACGTATATAGTTTTATCTGCACCAACTTGCACCGCTTTACCTGAAATCAAAAAAACTAATGCAACCTCACAATAAAAACCGGTGGTAGAAGAAGAAGAGCGCAATGCAGGTACATGCAGTCTTTCCATGGCTGACTGTCAATATCATGATGCAATATCTTATTATGACTTGTACCTGTATTATAACATTTTTAAAACCGTTAATTTAAAAGTTTTGTACCTGTTTGGGGAATTTTGGTCAGGTGTATGCAGGTAAATGCATGCAAATAATGAATGGAATGAATTTGAGCTTGTAATCAGTCCTAGACTTATGTTAATAGAGGCTTCAGTTTTATGACTTTTTTAAAACCGTTATGTTGGGAGTTTTGTACCTGTTTGAACAAATTTGGACAGGTGTATGCAGGCAAATAATGAATGAAATGTAATTCGTCCTGGAGTTATGTAAATGGAGGTAAAAAATTGGATTCAGCGTTTTACCTATTTAAAAAAAATGTATATAATGGCCTAACCTCCCAATTGTCAGTCAGTTTGTTTTTGACTTTATACGAGCCATTACGTATATCTGACGGTCCTTAAAATTGAATAGTATTTTTTAATATAATTCAGAAAATATTTGTTACTGCCCTAAGTGAAGTGTAATTATGGCTTTACAAAATGTAAAATGCTTAGAACTATTCAGAAGCTACACAAACAAAGATGAATTTTTGCTGGCTATTCTAAAAGAATTAAACATTTCACTAGTCAATGTTAAGCCAGATACGACAAAGCATATTGAATCTATGTATCGTAATATACTCACCAAATGGCGGACTTGCAATCGATCAGCCTATCAGTTCAAAAATAAATATTTAGACTGGCTGGGTGCATTTACGTTGTTCGAAGAGGAAGAAAATGAAGCAGAACCATCAACTAGCAGGGGCAGAGGAAGACCGACCAAATCCTTGGAAGAGTGTTCGGCCTACACAAGGAAACGCAAGCTTGATAGTGTTACAGAAGAGATACCTACGAAACTTCTATCGGAAGCGCTATCTTCAAAATATGTGAAAGTCCAGGAAAAAACAAAAGCCAAAATTACAAAAGCAGTGAAGATTGCAAGCCCAAAAAGACTGACCAGGATAAAGGAAAGCATTCCGACGCCACCAGATTCCGCGGCTACCAAGTATTCTGCTGAAGAGGCCTTCTGTTTATTTCTGGACTTGGGATTGACGAAGGAAAAATATTCCATTCTTCGGACCTCCTTACAACAACATAATATTGATGTTCTACCCGGATATAAAAAAATTGGATCTGCTAAAAAGGAAGCTGTTCCGGCCAATGTCACAGTATCTGAGGTTTCTGTGGAAGTTAAACTTCAAGATCTAATGGATCACACTGCGAGACGACTCATACAAAGTTTGCCTGAAGAGAAGGTAAATCTACTTCCCGAACAACTTACTTTACATAATAAGTGGGGATGTGATGGATCGTCCGGACAAAGTGCTTATAAACAAACGATACACACAGAAGACAAAACTATTTCGGATGAGAATATGTTTATGGCATCTCTAGTTCCCTTACGACTGAGGAGTGCAAGTTCTGAGCATTGGAGAAACCTGCGACCGTCATCTGTTCACTACTGCCGTCCAATCTTATTCAAATATGCAAAAGAGACATCGGAACTGACAAGATCAACTGTAAGCGATATAAAAAATCAAATTGATCAATTGAAGCCAACGGTTATTGAAACCAAGAATGGGCAAACACTGACAATTGATTTTAAGTTCTATCTTACAATGATTGATGGAAAAGTCTTAAATGATATTACAAACACCTCGTCAACTTTAAGGTGTGCAATTTGTAAAAAGACCCAACCACAATTTCAAAGTTTGGACGATTCAACGAGTGACGAGCATTGCTATGAGTATGGCATTTCTCCATTACATTGCAGAATCAAATGTATGGAATTTATCTTAAAGCTGGCGTACACACTTCCGCGACCTGGAGAACAATACGACGAGAACAAAACGCAGAAGGATATACAAGCTATACGGAAAAAAATGATACAAGATGAATTTTCCAGCAAGCTTGCACTGAAAGTGGATTGCCCAAAACATGGATACGGAAATACGAACGATGGAAATACGTCCAGAAGATTTTTTGCCAATGATAAGGTGACTTCTCAAATAACTGGTGTTCATAATGAGATTGTAAGAAGGTTTGCTGTTATCCTCAATGTTATAAACTGTAGAGAAATGATAAATAGCTCTAAATTTGATGACTATGCATCAAAAACAGCACAACTTCTGACGGAAATGTACCCTAAAAAGAAGCTTACTCCTACGGTACACAGGATTTTGGCTCATGGCAAAGATTTAATTGAGTATCAATGTTTGCCAATTGGAGAATTGTCTGAAGAAGCACAGGAATGCAAAAACAAGGACTACAAAAAGTTTAGATATTCAAATACTTGCAAGATCTCACGAACTAGGCAGAATGAAGACCTTTTCAACATGCTGGCGGCCTCCTCAGATCCACTTATTGCGTTCCATAGACACGGAACATCTCGAAAGGACTTGGAAGAAAGGAATTATAGTTCCGAAATGTTAAGCTTACTAGATGTGGATTTAAATATTGATGATTATTTTATAGAGAATACTGCACCACCAACAAATTTACAAAACTAATGTCATATAAGTAGAAAAAAAAATTTTTATTGTTGTATGTTATTAGGTCAATAAAAGTAGTTTAAAACTATAATATTGTTATTTAAAAATGAAATATGAATAAAATATATGTTATAAACAAAAAAAAATAATTTTTTTTAATGAATTAACACGTAAAATATGCACCGAAAATATTTTTCAACTTTGACCGACAACTACGAATCACCCTGTGGGCCTATCACCCTGTGTGATATGTCATTTTAAAGCTTATGAAGTTTTCTATCAAACACTGTTTAAAATTTTGAAATATCTTCATTAGTTTAAAAGTTACGATTTTTGCAACGTAAAATCAGCAATGGCCCCACTGTGCGACGTACATTGGTAGTCCACGTCATATGCATGAATATGCATAAGATGCAATGACATATGTTCGTCATTACGGTCGGCCAGATCTATTTATTACTTTTACCTGTAATCCAAAATGGATAGAAATTACTCAATTGCTGCTTCCCGGACAAACATCAAGTGATAGACACGACATCACAGCACGTATATTCATAAAATATGTCCATAAAATATACTTGCAAATATATCACGAAAGGCAGTGATATGGCGGTTTTTGGATTGCAATCCTCGAATACCAGCGATGAAATTTCACGCTATCAAGTTGGTCGTTATGTGAACTGTAATGAAGCGATTTGGCGTATATTCGCATTTCCAATTCTCGAACGTCATCCTACTGTTATGCATTTGGCGGTGCATCTGGAGAATGGTCAACGAGTATATTTCACGGCTTCGAATGCTACGCAACGTGCTGAAGCACCTCCAGCAACTACATTGACCACTTTTTTTGCAATCTGCCAAAGCGATCAGTTTGCACGAACTTTGCTTTACTCGGAGATGCCACGCTATTATACTTGGAATGCTTCATCGAAGAATTTTCAAAGACGGAAACAAGGCGATGCGGTTCCTGGGTATCCAGATGTGCGTTCTACTGATGCTCTTGGTCGTATGTATACAGTTCATCCAAAGAATGATGAATGTTTCTATTTGCGGTTGTTGCTGGTAAATGTGCGTGGGCCAACGTCATTTGAGACACTACGAACTGTTAATGGTGTAATATTCCCAGCATATCGTGCTGCATGTGAAGAATTGAACTTATTAGAAAACAATACCCATTGGGATACGACAATCGCTGAAGGCATTATCTCTGCATCTCCAAGTCAGATACGCACATTATTCGCTATCATAATTTCGACATGTTTTCCATCAAACCCATGTAACCTGTGGCACAAATACAAGGATAATATGTCAGAAGAATTTTTACATCAAGTTCGTGTCAGTTTCAGAAATCACAATATTGAGATGAATGAGGAGATACATAATCGTGCTTTACTCTTGATCGAAGATATGTGTTACCTCATGTGCGGTAATTTATTAATCAGGTTAGGAATGCCAGCGCCATATCGTGAAATGAATGACGCATTTAATCGAGAATTGGAACGGGAACGTGAATATGATCACCAGGAATTCGATTTAATAGTTCAAACGAATGTACCCCTCTTGAATTACCAACAAAAGGAAGTTTATGATACTTTAATGAAGGCAATCAATGATGAAAATGGTGGTATATATTTCCTAGATGCCCCTGGTGGAACTGGCAAGACATTCCTCATGTCATTAGTTTTAGCAACTGTTCGGGCGAGATCAAACATAGCGGTTGCAGTTGCTTCTTCTGGAATAGCAGCCACATTGTTAGAAGGATGCCGTACGGCTCATTCAGCATTAAAATTACCGTTAAATCTTCAAACTATTGAAGAACCAACGTGTAATATTGCAAAACACTCAGCAATGGCCAAAGTTTTAGCGGCATCGAAAATCATCATCTGGGACGACTGCACAATGGCGCATAAACGTGCATCAGAAGCACTTAACCGAACATTAAAAGATTTACGCAATGACTCGAGATGTTTTGGAGCAGCAATGATTTTACTGTCTGGCGATTTCCGCCAAATACTGCCAGTAATTCCAAGATCTACGGCTGCCGACGAAATAAACGCTTGCCTCAAATCGTCAAATCTATGGCGCTATGTGAAGAAACTGCAGCTGACAACAAACATGAGAGTTACATTGCTTAATGATACATCTGCCAAAGATTTCTCGGAGCAATTGCTGACTATCGGTAATGGTCAAGTACCTGTCGATGAATCGACCGGATTAATATCATTTCCAAATAATTTCTGTAATTTTGTCTCATCAAAAGACGAGCTTATCAACAATGTATTTCCAAACATTATTTCTAACTACAAAAATAATGAATGGTTGAGTGAGCGAGCAATTTTAGCGGCTAAGAATAAAGATGTAGATGACCTGAACAACATAATTCAAAATAAGATAATTGGAACAATGCATTCATTCAAATCTATTGACTGCGTCACAAATGAAGAAGAAGCCACCAACTATCCAATTGAATTTTTAAACTCTTTGGACGTGCCTGGCTTACCACCGCACAATTTACGCCTAAAGGTTGGCTCCGGGGTAATCATGCTTCGAAACATAAACCAACCAAAACTGTGCAACGGTACGCGTTCGGTGGTTAGAAAATTGATGAACAATGTAATTTACGCTACGATAATGATAGGAAAATTCAAAGGTGAGGAAGTTCTTATTCCGAGGATCCCGATGATCCCAACCGATATGCCGTTTGAATTTAAATGACTTCAATTTCCGATACGTCTTGCATTTGCCATGACCATCAACAAATCACAAGGACAATCATTAAAAGTTTGTGGTTTGATTAGGAAGGAAACGAGAAGACTGTACAACAGAGCAAAGGCAGGAAATTGTCAAGGTGATTGGAACGCCTATCACCTTGGCTTCAAAATTTTCAAAAAGAAATGCAGAAGAGCCAAAAGAGACTCATGGGCCGCCTTCTGCGAGGATCTGACTAGTACCACTGAAGCGTCCAGACTTCGGAGGCTACTAGCAAAGGACCCGGCCAAACCTGGTCTCTTGTGTGACCAGGACGGCAATTTCGCGAAGGATAGCCAAGAGTCTCTGCAACTCCTCATGAACACTCACTTCCCGGGCTGCCTGGCAGCTGATGACGATAGTGGGACCTCCACTCTCACTATCAGCGGGGAACCGGGTGGTGAGATAAGCTTGGAGAGTAAGGCGACAATAGACGATATCGTTAGTGAAGAAAAGATAATCTGGGCTATCATGTCATTCCACCCCTACAAGTCTGCAGGACCGGATGACATCAGACCAGTCATGCTGCAGACAGTGTGTCAACACCTCCTGCCATGGCTCCTAGAAATCTTCAGGGGATGCCTCGTCACGGGATACATCCCAAAAAGCTGGAGAGAAGTGAGAGTGGCCTTCATTCCCAAGGCAGGGAAGATAAACCACTGCTCACCAAAAGACTACAGACCCATCAGTCTATCCTCGTTTTTACTGAAAACGCTGGAACGAGTCTTAGATCTGTACCTGAGAACTAAGCTTACACCTCAAGTTTTTAGCGGGGCTCAACATGCCTATCTTAAAGGCAGATCAGTTGAGACCGCACTACATGAGGTAGTTGGCGCAATAGAAAGATCCTTGCAGAGAAAGGAGTTTGCGTTGGCGGCCTTTCTTGATATAGAAGGTGCCTTCAACAATGTCAGGATCGAGTCCATAACGACTGCATTAGTCAAAATTGGCTCACACCCGACGATCACCCAATGGCTTGGCAATATGCTTCGCTGCAGGGTGATCAACGCCCAGCTCTGCACCTCGACAATAAGAAGGAAGGCTACGAGAGGAACCCCACAGGGGGGAGTCATTTCTCCCCTTTTGTGGAATCTTGTTCTTAATAGCCTTCTGTTAAGACTAAAACATACAGGATGCAACGTCACAGCCTATGCGGACGACCTTGTTCTACTGATAACTGGCAAATTTCTGCCCACAATCAGTGAACTTATGGAGAACGCACTGGGCCTGACGCTGCGTTGGGCAGAAAAGAACGGTCTGGGGGCAAACCCACAAAAGACCGAACTCGTTCTGTTCACAAGGAAGACTAAGATAGAGAGCTTCAGACTTCCTACACTAGGAGGAACGCAGCTAAAGCTATCAAAGGAGGCAAAGTACCTGGGAGTAATCCTCGACTCCAAACTCTCCTGGAAGAGAAACTCGGAGGAGAGGATGAAAAAGGCGTTACAAGCCTTCTATGTATGCAAAAAAACGTTTGGGAAAAGATGGGGACTGCAGCCGCGAATCATTCACTGGTTCTACACTGCAGTCGTCAGACCCATCTTAACCTATGGAGCTCTGGTATGGTGGGAAGCTGCTCGCACTGACTCTCACCTACGATATCTCCAAAAGGTGCAAAGACTTGCTTGCTTGGGGATCACAGGGTGTGTACGCTCTACCCCTCAAGCGGCCTTGGACGTCATTCTGAACTTGGACCCAATAGGGGTATTCCTACAGCACTCGGCTGCAAGGAGCGCAGTCAGGCTGATGGCGCTAAGCCTCCTCAAGTCGGGTGCCAAAGGGCACAGCACTATCCTACTCTCGGTAGGACACACAGCTGTGGCTGAGGAGTACGACTACTTTGTCCAAGAACACAAATGGAGTGACAGCTTTACAGCAGTCATCCCGGATAGAGCAGAATGGCAGCAAGAAACCCCTCTAAGGCGGAACGAGCTGTCATTTTATACAGATGGATCAAAGACGGAAGAAGGCACAGGAGCGGGGGTCTACGCCAGCGACCCAGCTGTGCAGCTTTCTTTTCGTCTCCCAGATTGGTGTAGCGTGTTCCAAGCAGAGATCTATGCTGTCTGGCAAGCGATCAAGTTGATATACACCTTGGAGGGACCTGCAAGGAACATATCAATCTACATCGACAGTCAGGCCGCAATAAAGGCTCTGTCCACGAACACAGTCAAGAGCAAGCTTACCCGAAATACGGCCGCAGCTCTGAACCAATGTCAGCATCACTCCATCAGACTCGTCTGGGTGCCAGGACACATGGGAGTGTCCGGTAATGAGATGGCTGACGAGTGTGCTAGAGCCGGATCAGCGCTGCCGGCTAGTTGCGCGGTGGCAGATATATGCAAGCCTATCCAGTATGCACTTTCGGAACTAACAAGAACCGAAAGGGCGATGGCAGATAGACACTGGGCAGCGATACTGGGCTGTCTTGTCTCAAAAGCACTTTGGCCAAGATACAACCCACAGCGAACTGCCGAACTCCTACACTTCAACAAGAACAGGATCAGTGTAGTATGCACATATGAGTTACATATAGCGAAGGCATACTGTACATAACATTTTATGTAAGCATGCAAATAGCAGCAACACATTGTTGCAATTAAGACAAACAAATAAACCAACCCAAGCGAGCGCGTAATATGATCGCCCTCTTATGAGTTAGGCCCAAAACGTTTGGTCAGCATTCTCACGCTGACCACTTATGACAAACACATATATACACATGTGCATAAGACTCTCTCTCGCTAAGAAATACATAAAGATATGAGCGCAGCTATGCGGCTTTATATATAAGAACATAAATGTACATTAGGCTAAGAACGAACTTTATGCTGAAAGAATAAATCAGATTGAATCATGAACTCAAACTGCACTGACGTGCATGTCTAATTATTTAAAACTAAACTTCGCACTTTACATGGCGACCGTGACATGGTCACGCAACGTAACTTAAACTGTAATGAAAGAAAGTGACATGTGACTGGAGAGACGACAACAACAACATCACTCTAAGCGGTGGATCACTCGGCTCATGGGTCGATGAAGAACGCAGCAAACTGTGCGTCATCGTGTGAACTGCAGGACACATGAACATCAACAAAAACAGCAACAACTGAAACAACGAGGCATCTGGAACGAGACATAAATTAACTGAGTGAGTACAGGGGGCATGAGCTCTAAAAATACTCTAAAGCTAAAAAGGCGCAGTGGCATTAAAGAGCGGATCAGACAAAGAAAGTCTGAGATCGTAAGACTCTTATATAAGTCCCAAAACCCATTACCTTGGGATACTGCAGTCAAGCTACATGACGAACTCAAACATCTTGAGTCGTTAAACAAAGTAAAGAGCCCCCCCTGTCCCTCAGAGCAAACATTTATTAATCCATACACACATCGACCACAGCCACAACCGATCCCGAGAAGACAACGCAAATGCCCAGCAGACTGCGAGGGACCGCTATACAGCCAACATTGCCTGGGCACATGTCAGCGGCCATCAACAAGTAAAAACTAGTACGAGAGGCAAACCGCCGCTTGTACCAACGTTGGACAAGAAGAAGTACGAGAGGCAAACCGCCGCTTGTACCAACGCTGGACAAGAAGAAGTACGAGAGGCAAACCGCCCCTTGTACCAACGCTGGAAAACACCAAGGGTGAACTGACCGACAGCGCCACAGAGGGCGCACAGCAAAAAAAAATTAATTATAATTATAATTATTATTTAAATATTTGTAAAACTATTGTAATGCCCGACGACAATTGAGTCGACCGGCAAGACGTTTGGCCCGTAAAGCCATTCGAAATACTAGGCAGGACAAAATGTACATTCAGTAAATACCGAATTAATATTAAATTTCTCTCCGCCCACGGGCGTAAATACAAAAAAATTTAAAATATAAACTTAAAATACAAACCTTATAAAGTTAATGAATAGCGTTAACAAAACTATAAGTTCATATATAAATCAAGAACCCAAGTATATATTAAGAATAGCAACCCCAAATATGGGTTTGGTAGACGTTAAGACCGTTGACTCGACGGCTAACGTAATAAATAAAGTTGAGGTCAGCAATACAGATGTAAAATTGATAACAATTTTTGTCGTTTTGATATTTGTCATATTAGTAGCACATCTATTGTACAAATTATATAAATATCATAATAAATGCATAAAAAAGAGATACCAGAGTCAAGCAAATGACCTGGATAAAATCTAAATTTTTTGAACAATGATAAGCGACAAAATAAAATAAATAAATAAAATTTCAATAAATAAATAAAATGAAATTTCGAGAAATATATATAAATTCTTATTACCAGAAATGCCTATTAATAAGTTTGCGATAGAAGTATATTTAGAAGCAATATATAATAGCGACCCAGACTTTAGAATTCGTGCATTGAATATTCTGCACAATAACAAAGATTATATAACTATATATGAGTTCGAAAACGAATACATGGCTACATATAATACCATGTTCAGCCCTCTACTATTCTATAACAATAAGATAAAAGGCATAATTTTAAATACACTGCCATATGTTGGCATTAAAGAAATAGTTGAAGACCATCCAGTGGTCGGCGAGTGCCAAATTATAATGGTAAAACTTCATAAATAGAGAACTATGGAATGGAGTGAATTAGCGAAAAAAATAAATAATTTCAAAGATAAATTCGAAAAATCTTATAAAATGTGTCAATAAGAACGCACCTATAAGAGTTGAAACGCTAATTCACCACATAAAAATATTAGTGCTAAACTATAATAACATAGTTCAACTTTATTTAAGTAAAGAAAATAGGCTTACAGAGCAGCACGTAAATCAATGTAAGAAAATAATCAAATCACTTGGGACTAGAATATCGTATATCAGCACTAGGCACAACATAGTAATAGATATCCCAACAGATTTAAAATTAATGGCAACTTTTGAACCAGATCAACTAAAAGAATTGAATGAGTCTAAACCAACACTAGATAATGACCCTGATATTGAAGCAGATAGCGACATTGAGCCACTTGAATTAGCAGAACCAAACATGGCAGTAACTCAAGTGGCCTTAGACCGCGAATATGTAAGACAGGTATCGTCTACAATTCCGGAATTTGATGGCAAAAAGCTATCACTGGCCAGATTTCTAACGGCTTTAAGACTAGTCGATCGTACTAAAGGTACACAAGAAGACTTAGCCGTAGAAGTCATAAAGTCTAAAATAATTGGCCCAACTTTGTACAAAGTACAAAATGAAACATCCATTATTGGTATTATAAATAAATTAAATACCAATATCAAAGGCGAGTCAACTGACGTTATCAAAGCTAAGTTGCTTAACATAAAGCAGAAAGGCAAGTCAGCCTTCGCAATATACAGCTGAAATTGACAGTTTGCGTAAGCAACTGGAAGCAGCCTATATTGACGATGGACTAGACTTTGATAACGCAGAGAAATTCTCTACTAAAGAAACAATATCTGCCATGACAAAGAATTGCGATTACGAAAAGCTTCGTATAATATTAGAAGCAGGCAATTTCAGCAATTTCAATGATGCTATGGGTAAATATATCCAATGCAGCACTGAAATGACTGGAAGCCCAAGTACAGTATTGTACTACAAAGGCAGAAACGATCGTGGAAATTACAGCCGTAACAACCAAAGAGGTAGAGGCAATAGCCGCGGCAATGGTAATTTCCACTATAATGGCAATAACAACAATAGGGGTAATTTCAGAGGAAATTACCGAGGTGGCAACCGGGGTAGAAACAATTCAAACCGAGGTGGCTACCAAAACCAGAACAGTAACAATAGAGGTAATGTCCGAGTAACTCAAGGTAACTCGGAAAACCAACAGACCCCCTCAGATGTTCAGAGCCAATAAATGGCTCAATAAAAACCATCAACCTTAATCTTAGCATATTTGTAAAAATTAAGAATGAAAGAACAGGTAAATTAATTACACTGTTAGTAGATACTGGTGCAGATATATCCATATTAAAAGAAAATATAGATATATTCGACAATGTAAACGAAACAATTACTACCCAAATATCGGGTATTGGCGAAGGCATAATTTCTTCAAAAGGCTTAGCCTTTATAGAACTCACTACAGGCAAATATATAATTCCACATAACTTTCATTTAGTCAAACAAAATTTCCCAATACCTAGTGATGGCATACTAGGCATAGATTTTATAAAACAATATAATTGCCAACTAGATTTCACTCAAAGTGGCGACTCACTTATTCTTCGCCCAAACAACTTAAATTATCCAATTCGATTACAAATACTTCATACTTGTGACAATAATGCCACAGTACTCCCAGCTCGTTCCGAAGTTGTCCGTGAAATACAAATTCCCTCAATACAAAATCAAATTCTTATATTAAATCAAGAAATTGATGAAGGAATTTACATCGCAAACACGATATCCAATCACAAAAATACATATGTCCGTATTATAAATACAACAAATGCCAATAAGATAGTAAACTTAAATAAAATAAAATATGAAACTTTGAACAATTATGATATAGTAAAAGAAACCAACGAAGGAAGAGACAACTTCGTCATGGAAAAATTAATTAAAAACTTTCCACCTTTATTTAAAAATCAATTAAAAGATTTATGCACCAGATATACCGACATATTCGGACTAGAAACCGAATCGATAACAACTAATAGGATGGATGAGCCCGTATACATAAAAAATTATAGAAGTCCTCACAGCCAAGTACAAGAAATTCAAGCCCAAGTGCAAAAATTAATAGACGACAAAATAGTCGAACCATCAGCCTCAGAGTATAATAGCCCACTTTTATTAGTTCCGAAGAAGTCCCTTCCGGACTCTGACAAGAAGAAATGGCGATTAGTAATTGACTATCGTCAAATTAATAAAAAGCTATTGTCCGATAAATTTCCGCTACCAAGAATTGATGACATCCTAGATCAGCTAGGTAGAGCAAAATATTTTTCATGCCTAGACTTAATGTCTGGCTTTCACCAAATCGAACTCGAAAAAAGTTCTAGAGATATAACGTCATTTTCAACGAGCAATGGCTCGTATCGCTTCACGCGATTACCATTTGGCTTGAAAATAGCCCCAAACTCCTTTCAAAGAATGATGACAATAGCATTTTCTGGTCTCGAACCATCTCAGGCTTTCCTTTATATGGATGATCTGATAGTAATCGGTTGTTCCGAAAAACATATGGTCAAAAACTTAACTGAAGTTTTTGACAAATGTAGGAAATTCAACCTGAAACTACATCCAGAAAAATGTTCATTTTTCATGCATGAAGTCACATTTTTGGGACATAAATGCACTGATAAAGGAATCTTGCCAGAGCGACAAAAAATACGACGTCATAAAGAACTACCCAGTCCCACATGATGCGGACAGCGCTAGAAGATTCGTTGCATTTTGCAATTACTATAGGCGCTTTATTAAAAATTTTGCCGACTATTCACGTCACATAACAAGATTATGTAAAAAAGACGTTAAGTTCGAATGGACATCTGAATGCCAGAATGCCTTCGATCACCTCAAAACGGCTCTTATAAACCCAACCTTGTTACAATATCCAGATTTCGCTAAAGAATTCTGCATAATAACTGATGCAAGTAAGCAAGCGTGTGGAGCGGTTTTAACTCAAAACCATAATGGACTCCAACTTCCAATTGCATACGCATCAAGATCCTTTACTAAAGGAGAAAGTAACAAGAGTACTACTGAGCAAGAATTAGCGGCTATTCATTGGGCAATAACTCATTTCCGACCATATATTTATGGTAACCATTTCACGGTTAAAACTGACCATAGACCGCTAACCTACTTATTTTCAATGGTAAATCCAAGCTCAAAATTAACACGTATGAGGCTTGAATTAGAGGAATATAATTTTACGGTAGAATATCTGAAGGGTAAAGATAATTTCGTAGCCGATGCGTTATCAAGAATAACCATCAAACAGCTACAAGAAATAACAGGGACAATCCACAAAGTCACTACAAGATATCAAAGTAGACAAAATTCCTGCGCAGGAAAATATCAGGTAGAATTGCCAAGGCAATCTACAGAAAAAGCTTCACAGCCCAACGTATACGAAGTCATTAACAATGACGAGGTACGTAAAGTAGTGACCTTGCATATAAAAGATACGCTATGTTTCTTTAAACATGGCAAGAAAATTATTGCAAGAATTGACATTGGTGATCTATATGCAAATGGAAATATTGACTTAGGTCAACTATTCCCAAGGCTCGAAAATGAAGCCGGTATATTGAAAATAAACCAATTGAAAATGGCACCGTGGGAAAATATCTTTGATACAATTTCAATAGATAATTTCAAAAATATGGGCAATAAAATATTGACTAAATTAAGGGTAGCGCTACTCAACCCGGTGACCATAATAACAAATAATAAAGAAAAAGAAGCTATATTGTCTACACTACATGACGACCCAATACAAGGAGGTCATACTGGCATTACAAAAACCTTGGCCAAGGTCAAACGACATTACTTTTGGAAAGGTATGACTCGAGATATTACTGAGTACATACGTAAATGTCACAAATGCCAGAAAGCTAAAATAACTAAGCATAGTAAGACCCCATTAACTATAACTGATACACCTGTACATGCGTTCGATAGGGTTATAGTGGACACAATTGGTCCGCTACCCAAATCTGATAATGGTAATGAGTACGCAATCACATTAATTTGTGACTTAACTAAATACCTAGTCGCGATACCAATACCAAACAAAAACGCTACTACAGTAGCCAAAGGTATATTCCAATCTTATATTCTAAAGTACGGTCCAATGAAGACGTTCATTACGGACATGGGAACAGAATACAAGAATTCAATTATAAATGATTTGTGCAAGTTTATGAAAATAGACAACATAACATCAACTGCACATCATCACCAGACAGTTGGAACAGTCGAAAGAAGTCACAGAACTTTTAACGAATACATACGATCTTATATATCAGTTGATAAAACTGACTGGGACGTATGGCTCCAATACTTTGTCTATTGTTTTAATACGACCCCTTCTACGGCACATAATTATTGTCCGTATGAATTAGTATTTGGTAAGACTAGTAATCTACCAAAGTACTTCAATAGCATAGCAAACATAGAACCTATATATAACATAGATGATTATGCTAAGGAGAGTAAGTATAGATTAGAAGTAGCATACAAAAGAGCAAGAAATATGCTCGAATTAAATAAGATGAAAAATAAGGAGCTATATGACTTAAATAGTAAGGAATTAAATTTATCTATAGGAGATAAGGTTTTATTAAGAAACGAAGTAGGACATAAACTAGATTTTAAATACACGGGGCCCTATAGAGTAGAAAAAATAGAAGATAGGGATAATATAGTTATTTCTGGAAATAAGAATAAAACTCAAACAGTCCATAAGGACAGATTAAAAATTTTTAATTCATAATCAAGCATGCAAAAATACAGTATACAAAAAATAAATATATGATTAATACACAAAAATTTATACTATACATATATATATATATAAAAAAAAATGAAAAAAATATATAGAATAAAAAACAACAAAATAAATATATAAAAAAAAAATTTATAATAATAATATAAATAAATAAGAAACTAATTAAATAAGTAAAATAACTCCATTGTATTACGTCATTTTTCAAAAGGAGGGAGATGTAGTATGCACATATGAGTTACATATAGCGAAGGCATACTGTACATAACATTTTATGTAAGCATGCAAATAGCAGCAACACATTGTTGCAATTAAGACAAACAAATAAACCAACCCAAGCGAGCGCGTAATATGATCGCCCTCTTATGAGTTAGGCCCAAAACGTTTGGTCAGCATTCTCACGCTGACCACTTATGACAAACACATATATACACATGTGCATAAGACTCTCTCTCGCTAAGAAATACATAAAGATATGAGCGCAGCTATGCGGCTTTATATATAAGAACATAAATGTACATTAGGCTAAGAACGAACTTTATGCTGAAAGAATAAATCAGATTGAATCATGAACTCAAACTGCACTGACGTGCATGTCTAATTATTTAAAACTAAACTTCGCACTTTACAAAGGCTACTGACGGGGGTCTTGACAGGGCATTGCCATATCGGCCGTATGGCACAGCGATATGGTGGGCCCTATCAGGACTTCTGTCGCAGCTGTGGGGACGAAGAAGAGATGGAAAGTGTCCAACACCTTCTCTGTGACTGTCCTGCACTTCAAAGAAGGCGTAACCGATTCCTCGGAAAACCCTTCTTTGTTGATCTGGGCAGTCTCGCGAATGTGCGGCTAGAAGACCTGGCACACTTTCTAGACTCCACTGGCTGGTTTCACGGGCGGCCGTAGCCCAAAGAGACCAGCGGGCTGACAAAGAATGATTAGACGTATCCTTCCCCATATCCCATCAACCCTTCCACATCCCTTTCGATTCCTACAGTTTTTATTCAGACATCGCAATGAGCCAATTGGCTTCTGGGTGCTCTCAACTTCGGTTGAGCTGTCTGGTCATCCTATCCTATCCTTGTGGTTTAAATCTAGAACATTCATGTTTTTCACATGGTCAATTATACGTGGCATGTTCACGGGTCGGAAGACCATCTGCGTTGTTTGCTTTTGCGCCAGATAATAAAACAAAAAATGTCGTGTATCACAAGGTACTTAAGTGAACCTATGTACTAAAATACAGTAATAATAATGAATGATTAATAAAGGTATTTAATTTTTTTGTATTTTTTCCAATAAAAAAAAAAAATCTGCTTATTTATTGCCATTAAGGCGGAACAAAGTTCGCCGGGTCAGCTAGTCTATATATATAAAAGAAAGTCGTGTTAGTTACACCACTTATAACTCAAGAACGGCAGAACAGATTTGGATGAAAATTGGTAGAGAGGTAGCTTAGAGCCAGGAGACGGACATAAGATACTTTTTATCCCGTTCGACAGCGTTAAAGTGTGACTTGACATGAAACGTCAGTCACTATAAAACGTGGTATAACAAAAAAGAATCAGACTTGGAATAACAAAACGCAAATGACAGCTATGTAATTGACGTATAATGACAGCTATGTATTATAAGTGGTGTAACTAACACGACTTTCTTTTATATATTATATATAGAAGATCAGTGGTCGGCACCAACACATTTATATGTTTGCATTGCGTTAGTGTGCATTTTTGTTCGCCTAACAGCGGCAGCAGCAGCGACGCATACGTGAGCGTGCAGCGCAGTCGCCACGAAAATTTCCTATGCTTCAAGACCTAATGGATCACACTGCGAGACGTCTTATTCAAAGTTTGCCTGAAGTGAAAGTAAATATACTTCCCGAACGACTTACTTTACTGAATAAGTGGGGATGTAATGGATCGTCCGGACAAAGTGCATACAAACAAGTGATACATACAGAAAATAAAACTATTTCCGATGAAAATATGTTTATGGCATCCCTAGTTCCCTTGCGCCTGAGAAGTGAAAGTTCTAAGCATTGGAGAAATCTTCGACCGTCATCTGTTCACTATTGCCGTCCAATATTCTTCAAATATGCAAAGGAGACATCGGAATTGACAAGATCAACTGTAAGCGACATAAAAAATCAAATTGATCAATTGAAGCCAACGGTTATTGAAACCCAGAATGGGAAAACATTGACAATTGATTTTAAGTTTTACCTTACAATGATTGATGGCAAGGTCTTAAATGATTTTTTCCCTTTGCCCAAACGAGTGATTCTTCAAAATCCTTAATTTCTTTGGACTGCTTTTCATTTTTATCTTCTTCAACTTCGAGCTCTTGGAAATCGGCCTCAATGCTGGACTCGTTGACTGTCTCCCATCCAGAGTCTGAGAAGATTGCAGAGCCTGAATCTGCAGATGGAATCTTCTCCTTCTCCTCCTTTTCTTCCTTCTCCTCTTGGTCATCTAACAAAACACCCGCCACAAGAAAACTATCCTCGAGTCGTTTCTCACATTCTTCGACATTGGCATCGAAACTTCCTATTTTATAGCGTTCGAGCATTAGAATGTACCAAATGATATCGGTGCCCGTCATTTCCTTCTCGCTGCCATTGGGACCAAAGTACTCAGGGAAACAGGACACATCGTATAGCTTGCCCAGAAAGCACACCAAATATTTTCCCTCGGGATTCTGCGAATCGTAAGTCTTGAGCTCTTCTTTAGTGAGATTCAGATTTTGCAGTGGCTCTGGCAACTTGACGTGTCCCTCCTTCTCGTAGTCCTCATCATCGTAGGTCGGATGCTCCCGATGTACGTTAACATAGACTATATAGCCCAACATGCCGGCCATCAGCGCAATCCCAATTGGTGAATTAATCCAATTCCCCAGCTGGCAAATCCACGTAAAATCAGGAAATGAACACATTTTTGAGTTTAATCTGTAATTTTCAAACCTTTTACTACAACTTGTTTGCTGCACGTGACAGAATTCTTTTGAAGATTACAAACACCTCGTCAACTTTAAGGTGTGCAATTTGTAAAAAGACCCAACCCCAATTTCAAAGTTTGGACGATTCAACGAGTGACGAGCATTGATATGAGTATGGAATTTCTCCATTACATTGCAGAATCAAGTGTATGGAATTTATTTTAAAGCTGGCTTACACACTTCCGCGACCTGGAGAACAACATGACGAGAACAAAACGCAGAAGGATATACAAGCTTTACGGAATAAAATTATTCAAAACGGATACAGAAATACGAACGATGGAAACACGTCCAGAAAATTTTTTGCAAACGATGAGGTGACTTCTCAAATAACTGGTGCTCATAATGAGACTTTAAGAAGGTTTGCTGTTATTCTTAATGTTATTAACTGTAGAGAAATGATAAATAGTTCAAAGTTTGACGACTATGCATCAAAAACAGCACAACTTCTGACGGAAATGTCCCCTTAGAAGAAACTTACTCCTACGGTACACAGGATTTTGGCTCATGGAAAAGATTTAATTGAGTATCAATGTTTGCCAATTGGAGAGTTGTCCGAAGAAGCACAGGAATGCAAAAACAAGGACTACAAAAAGTTTAGATACACAAATACTTGCAAGATTTCACGAACTAGGCAGAATAAAGACCTTTTCAACATGCTGGCGGCCTCCTCAGATCCCCTTATTGCGTTCCATAGACACGCTAGTTCTCGAAAGGACTTGGAAGAAAGGAATTAAAGTTCCGAAATGTTAAGTTTACTAGATATGGACTTAAATATTGATGATTATTTTGTAGAAAATAATCCACCACCAAAAAATGAATAAAATTAATGTCATATAAGTAGTAAACAAATATTTTTTCGTTCTATGTTATTAGGTTAATAAAAGTACTTTTAAAATATAATATTGTTATTTTAAAATTGAAATTTGATTAGAATATATGTTTTAGACAAAAAAAATTTTTTTTTTGAAACAATTGACACGCAAAATATACGCAGAAAATATTTTTCAACTTTGACCGACAATTTTTAATCTCCCTGTAGGCCTACCACCCTGTAATAGCTGTCATTTTAAAGCTTATGAAGTTTTCTATCAAACACTTTTTAAATTTTTGAAATATCTTCATTGGTTCAGAAGTTACGATTTTTGCAAAGTAAAATGAGCAATGGCCCCACTGTGCGCCGTTCACCACCACGGAGGCGGTCGTCTTCCTTCGCACGGTCCTCCACACCCCGATCTCACTCTTCGACTCCATCGACGCATCCAAAACATGCAACCGGCCCATCGCCGAAGCTTGCATCGCTGCTCCAGCACAAGAGCACGAACGTGCTCCCCACGGCTGTCGTTCGCCTCCACGCGGGAGAGGGATCGTTTGTGTTGCAGGCGTTGTTCGACCCATGCGCGGCAGTCAGCGCCTCCTTAGCGGCCCAACTCCAGCTGCCAACCTTACATGTCGGTGACCTCCGTTTCGAGGTCCTCCTGAAGGTCTTCGAGGGTCTTCACATCTGCACTCTGGTAAGGCCGCTCGGAGACAGCGTCTTAAACTTATGATATGTCTTACCAAGACACTATTAGTGATATAGTGTATATCATATATATTATTAGTGATATGTCTAACATAGGCACTAATAATATTTATAGCTTAAAATAAACAATAATTCTAGTGAAAAAAAAAAAAAATTTGCCCTCTCTCTTTGTAGCAGGCAGTCGTTTTTTTTTTGTGCGCTCCGTTTAAACTTTGTTTTTATTACCAACCGGTGGTAATGTAACTTAAATTCCTATTGTTATTGTTGTGCATCTAGCTCTTAATTTTTGTACTTTGTCCCCTGCAGAGTGCATTAGTAGTGTTGTTATTGTTGTGCTTCACACTCTTACAGTCATGTGAAGCTTAGATCAGTTTAAACCTGTTTAAAGAAAAGCGGCCAAAAGCAGATTACTGCAGCGCAGCCGAGTATTTTATGCTGGCTCTGTAGTAATATGGTGCATGTAAAATGCGCTGGCTACTTAGGGCTAATAGCGGATGCCGCTGCCCAAAGGGCGCGACTCAGCTGGACATGTGAGTTCTCTCATGAGATTGAGACTGAGATGCGTGCGTCTATGAGGCAGGCGAGGAGTTGTTTTGTTGTGTACAAGTTTTATCGTTTGTGCCAGCCTTATGTTTTTTGTATATTTGTTGTATTATCGGCACAGCCGATATATTTATTTGTTTAAATTAGTTAATATCGATAGACATAGGCGGGCAAAGATTGCTAGGAGGTGGCGACCCTAGATTTTTATCTAGAGAGAGAATATCAGGGCGAGACGGCCAAATACACTGGCAGCAACGGTGTTTTAAAAATTGGAATAGGGAAAAAAGAAAAAAATTTCAAGAACCACGTTGCTGCCAGAAATGCAAAGGGTGTCTGAAAACTATATCGGTCGAGAGCGGACGTATATCACTCCAAGAGGTCAAAGTGAACCTAACCTTGTTGAGTCCAATTAAATAAATCCAGAATTCAGAAAGAATTCATAGGGAAAATATGTAGGTGGAGATGGAGCAGCGCAGTTCTTAAGAACAGCCATACGAAAAGTTTTTGCGGATGACCTAGCTGTTACTTACAGTTGGAAGGGGACCGCCACTAAACCGAGCGCTGAGAGATTGTTCGTGGTTACGACCATTAAAAGCACGTACACTCATGGACAAAATAATAGGTGTGAGCACTGTAACTTTTAATTTATCGATATAAAATGTGTATGTCGGAGATATGGTTGTTAGGATAGCTTGAATTGTGCGCCTTACCGATGTTTATCGAACAGTATTAGTGTTATTAATATTACTGTTATTTGAGTGGAATGATATCAGTATTGTGAGAACAGGGTTGTACTGAGTGGGATGACAGTTCGTGTCTTGTCATCGTGCGTGGCTCTCGAAGTTTCGTCCTCTTATGTGAAAATAAGTGAAGGAGAATAGACGTGAGAGACTCGCTTCGCTGCAGTAAAGAAAACCAAGTGTAATGGATCAAGGGAACTCGGCGCCTAAGTCTTCATCGTTAAAGTCCTCGTCGTTATCAGAAGTGGGATCTGAATCTCGTGACCTATTTTTTTTGCGAAGCCATTTTGTGACGTGTTGCAGCAGTAATATGTTTGGAGAAGCGAGTCGAGTTGTGTGTGGTGCCCGAAATCAAAAATCACATGTGACAACGAGGTGAGAAGTTTCCAATTACTTTTCTGGATCTGATTGTTCACTAATTAAGGGAAGTATGGCAAATAAGTCAACAAAAAAAAAAATTACAAATAATGTTGTTGCTTATGACAAATAAAGTAGCATGTTTATTGATGGAAATAGTTTGTCGAAAAGTATTAACGAAGAACCTAATTGGCAAGGAATCGTAGCGTTAGGGTACTCTCTGATGTAGTATCTCGTATTGGTGTAATATTTTGTATTGTATTTCGTTTAACATTGAACATTTTTATTTTTATAAAACAAACAGCTGAATACCTTGGGTATGAAATACTGGCATGAAAAATTCGACCTATAACTTTAGCAAGTCAAAGTGTTCGATTTCTACTGGTTTGAAGAAATATCGATATATTTTCGTAAGTTTGTTGAGGTCCGTATAGCTTGCAGAGTCGCTAAATCTTCATCAGGAAAGTTTTTAGCTGAGCTACATCTAATTTCATGGACAACTATTCCGTGGCACACTTTACAAATGGGTATATCAGGCAAATTAAGTGGTAAAAGTGATCGCAAGGAATATGTGATTGTGCAAATTGATGCCTTCACCAAGTATGTCTAATTGCATCATACTTTTACGCTTAATGCTTTGATAAAAACCAAAAGCCAAGTAGTTAAATTTAGTGTTGGTGCTGTTTTTCTTTTTCTCAACAGCAGTAAAAGACATCAGATTAGTTTTGATTCAAAGTTTCAAGGACTATTTTTAGTAACAGAGATACTAGAGGGCGATCGAAATTTTTTTGAAATGCATGAACGATAAGAGAATTTGTAGATGTCCTCATCAAAGTTTAAAACAGCTATATGATATAGTGGTCCGATTTCAGGCAAATTTGGTCAGAATGTATGGAGCCATCCCATATGCATATTCTGTCAGTTTGGTTGAGATATCTCAAACAACAAAAAAGTTTTTCCTACTTAGACTTGATTTTCGTCTGATCGTTCCAATGGCAGCTATATGATATAGTTATCCGATTTCAAGCAAATTTGGTCAGAATGTATGGAGCCTTCCCATATGCATATTCTGTCAGTTTGGCTCAGTTATCTCAACCAACAAAAAATTTTTTCATACTAAGACTTGATTTTCGTCTGATCGTTCCTATGGCAGCTATATGATATAGTGGTCCGATCCAAATTTAAAAACAAACTTGATCTGCGTCCGGTATCCAGCAACCTACATACTAAATTTGAAGTCTCTAGCTATTATAGTCTCTGAGATCGACGCGTTCAAACAGACGGACGGACAGACGGACGGACAGACAGACGGACATGGCTCAATCGACTCGGCTGTTGATGCTGAAAGAGACACTATTGAAAGAGACAGTAGATAATGAGAGACACTGTTGAAAGAGACAGATGGGCAGGTACCAAGTGCAATGGATATCGACGGAGACGGTAGCAAATGAGAGAAACACTGTTGAAAGAGACAGTAGAGAGAGACACTGTTGAACGAGACAGTAATGAATGAGAGAGACACTGTTGAAAGAGACAGTAATGAGTGAGATGAGACACTGTTGAAAGAGACAGTAGAGAATGAGACACTGTTGAAAGAGACAGTAGAGAATGAGACACTGTTGAAAGAGACAGTAATGAATGAAAGAGACACTGTTGAAAGAGACAGTAGAGAATGAGAGACACTGTTGAAAGAGACAGTAGAGAATAGAGACACTGTTGAAAGAGACAGTAATGAGTGAGAAAGAGACACTGTTGAAAGAGACAGTAAAGAGTGTAGAAAGAGACACTGTTGAAAAAGACAGTAGAGAATGAGACACTGTTGAAAGAGACAGTAGAATGACTGAATGTGCGATGTCGATAACGCCTCATTGTGGTACCTGGTCCTTATATGGCATGGTGTGTTAAAAAATTTGATTTGTTTGAAAAACAAAAATGTGAAAAGAAAAGTGAATTGAAGTTGAAGAAGGAAATTTAAGCTTTGAGTATTTTGTGATGGCTAGTGAAATACCCTACACAAGGACGTGTAGATCGTCAGGATGGCCGTGTCGGAGATATGGTTGTTAGGATAGCTTGAATTGTGCGCCTTACCGATGTTTATCGAACAGTATTAGTGTTATTAATATTACTGTTATTTGAGTGGAATGATATCAGTATTGTGAGAACAGGGTTGTACTGAGTGGGATGACAGTTCGTGTCTTGTCATCGTGCGTGGCTCTCGAAGTTTCGTCCTCTTATGTGAAAATAAGTGAAGGAGAATAGACGTGAGAGACTCGCTTCGCTGCAGTAAAGAAAACCAAGTGTAATGGATCAAGGGAACTCGGCGCCTAAGTCTTCATCGTTAAAGTCCTCGTCGTTATATACATATTTTTCGTCCGTCTCTTCCCATATTCCGGCGCCATATTGGTCGTATACTTACCTCCGTACTTTGCCCTCAGATCGCCGCCATATTTGCATATGTAACTACAAGGGTTACATATGTACATCCAAGACCCCATATAACAAGTCATTGTTCCGATTGAAAAGAGAAAAAGAAAGAAAATTACTAGCTTTTCTCATTTGCGCTGTGCCAAAATTCCGACACCGGTACATACATACATACACACAATACATACATACGCGCACAGTGCTGCATACGTATGTACATATGTATATAATTATTAACTACACATGCAACATATGTTTGGCCAACACAAATTATTTTAAATAACTAACACAACATTTATATTATATTTACATACAACGCACTTATTTGTTTACACATATATATATCGGAGTCTAAGACATTTTAAGGTATTCTTAAGGTTTTATTCACTAGCAAGAGCGCAGTGAGTCTCTGCGTGTGTAGTCTCTCACTAGACTAATTGCCAAGTCACCTCCTGTGACACACACTCACACCAGAGCCACACTCGATGACAGCCTCTGCTGTCATCCCACTCCAGCAATGTCAATACTTCCCAACACTATTAGGATTCACAATACTAGTTATCAGTATCAAAGTAAGCCGCGCAGTATGAACTATCCCATCTCCGACATATATATATATTTTTTGTCCACAAATCACATTAAAATTCCACTTCGAAATTAACTCATATAACATATGTTTGCCCATAAATACATATGTATGTATATACAGTCGTATCCATTGAATGCCGTTTAAATATTACGTATTGTGCCCGACAACGAAATTAATTAAAATCACAGCGACAAATAACAAATTATTTGAAAATCTCTTTGGGTATATTTTTGGTTTGCAATTTAATTGCAAATCAACACAAAACCCACCCCCGTAACACCTACAAACATACACATGTACAAACACAAACGAAGACGATCTTCACTACACTAAACAAACACACATCGAATCCATCGACTTTTGATTGCCACTAAAGCGGAATTTGTATATTTCACAACACAAACACATTTCTGTTCAACATTTAAATATTATTTTCGTTTTTTTTTCCTTTTGAAAATTCTTTATTTAAGCATAGTACGCTCTAGCCGAAAATATTTTTGCAAGGCCAAAACTCCATATAAAAAAAAGGGTTGGAAACATGCTCGAAATTATTTTGTAAGGCCATTTCTAAACCTATGTACGCTGTAC
>JBAMBJ010001639.1:0-29514 GCA_037043495.1 Drosophila recens
TTAAACTTATGATAAAGGATATACAAAAAGGAAGTAGAGTAAACGAAGTAATCTAGCAATTGAAACACTAATACATGAAAAGGGAGAAATCAAACTGTTAATCAACTGTTGTACGATGAATTTATGTCAAACTGAATCCTTTAACTACGTTGCTCATTCAGAATAAAACTAAATGAATGCTATGAAACAGAACTGAAAACTAATGATGATTTTTTAACAAAAGAAAGTATACCCTGAATGCTTATTTATAACATATGGGCTAATCCTGAGTTGCGAACGTTACATTTGTTACATTTGCACGCAAATTTTCATGATTAAACTGGTATAGCTCGCGTTCAGATTGGTGAATTTTATGGATATTTTCTGGAAAATGCATTTAATTGGAAGTACTCTTAAACCTATTTTAAGATAAAACTCTTATTCTGTTTGAAAAAAAATTAGGCTTGCTGAAAGTTCCGTTGCGGCTGTTACAAAGAATAGAAGTACAATTGAGGTTAACGTGCATTTGCACATGTGTTAGCGAATTTTGCATAATAAACAAAAAATTTCCAAACACAAAAATTTAAAGGAATATATGACCATATATATCAATCCAGCATCAAATACGAAAATAAGTAGTCTCGTTAATTAAAAATCTTAGTTTTGTCTGTTGCGGATGTTACGTTACGGACGTTACACTCTTTACACACACACTTTATATCAAATTATTATTATGTATTAAATATCTTTTCGATACAGCTTTTAACTTAAATAAAAGAAAATGCAAAAATGTTTAAGATGAGCTAAGCGCTAAACAGTCAGACAACCATTTTAACCACTTTTTTGGCCATTGAAAATTCGCTATTTTTTTAAAGAAATATTGAAATTAAGAAGCAAAAAAGCAATTAATTGATAAGGCTCGGCCTCGAACAACCAAACCACCGTAAAACCTTTTTTTTTTTGTAATTTGAAGCCTGAAAATATATTCTATTATAACGAAAAACAGCTATTATTAAAAACATGCCGTTTTTTGACAACTTTAAGTTTTCGCCCTTGGTTTAAAAATTTTCGGATTAGCCCATATATTGTTTTTTTATTTACTATTTATTACATCCCAAAATACATTAGCTAAATTCGAGATTATTTCAGCTGGAAACAAAAATGATATTTCTGCCAATTTAAATGCAATACAAGTTTAATTTTATCCATGAAAACGTTTTTTATCGGTGACACACACCATTCGTTGTCAGCACAGAGCTTCGTTGAGCTTGTGACTTGGCTGGTTTTTGTCTAGGCTGATGGGACTCCATGAGCTCTTTTACTTTTTACATGAATTGGAAAATATCTTGCAAATCTGATAGGTATAGAAAGAGAAAACAGTAAAGAATGTACTCGACTTGGAGTTACTTTTTATCTATGTTACATAAACAGACATATTATTAGACTTATAGTTCTTTATGACGCAGCTTTACCAACCGCAAACACCCACCAAAAGCATGAAAAAGTCGTTAGTACAGCTTAGATATGTATTTCACAATATATTTTGAAGATTTTATTTTAGATTATTTGACTTTCAATCAAATTTTTCAAATAGCATAAACAAAATCAGATGGTTATTCTTGATTATTGTGTTTATAAATGGAAATTAAATCATTAAAATCTTTCCTTCTTTTTTTGTTGCTCGTTGGAAAAAATGTATAAATCATAACATCAAGGGCGTCGTTTTTAAATCTTTGCGATTATTTTGTGGAAATTTTTCTGTAGCCCTGCTATATTGATTGCTATCGTAATAATTGCTAAAATGATGAATTGCTTAAGTAATAAATGTCAAAAACGTGAAAAAACATATTTGATCCATTTTTTGATGTGATTAGTAAAGAGGCTACTGAGTTTTCGGGATTATACTTGTTTCCGCTGAAAAAACCAAATGTCATTAACTAAAGCTATAGTCTTAAACTTTAATCATTAGCTCTGAAGTTATTGTAATAATAAAGCACTCTATATTGTATTGTATAGTGGTATATAACAGGAAGAAGGAAGCATCTCATCATCAGTGTTGCCAGGTGTTGACAGCTCATATAAGCTAGATTCTGAGTAAAAATAAGCTAAAAATAAAAAGAAATATGCTGAAAAACAAGCTATGTACTATCCAAATGTAAGAAAACATACAAAATCATTAGATTTGTATTTTAATTAAATTAGTTAACAAATCATCGATTTCATAATTTTCTTCCTCATTCATGTATTTATTGTTTTTTTTTTTTGAAAAAGGCCCATATTTTTGCGCAATCCATGTATGTAAAATTAAAAATAAAATAATTTAAAAAAAACAATTATGATTAAAAAAAAAATAACAGCATAATATTGAGGGTATTCAGAAACTATTAGGGTATTCAGAAACTCTAATATTTGTGTTATGTGGCAAGGTGTTATATGTTGTAATGACAAAAAACACACAGAAAATAGTATATTACATCAAACATGCCCTGGGGTAAGTATACAAAATTAGTCGCATTGTGACAAAACTTCAAATGGAGAAAGGTTGCCAGTCTGTTAAAAGTATCTAACGAAATAAGGTCACACTGAGGTTGGTATTGGTATTATTTGTAAAAGTAAATCATTTCTCTTGGTCCGGTGGTTCTACGGTTAGAGTCGCCAACCTGTCAGAGTTCGAATTTTCTGTTAAATAACTAGGGTTCGAATCAGATTTTAAATTTAAATACAGATGCAAATTAACAGCTGTTTTGTATAAAGCAAGCATTCTCTTTATTTCGTGTACGCTCATTCGTTTGGTGTCACCCTCTCTTACTCTTGTCTTTTTTAATGCTTTTGCCACTGTAAAAAATCAAATTAATAATTTAAAATAACTGTTATCTCTTTATTTAAATTTAAAATCTGTCCTAAGGGACAATCACTAAAATTGTCATTTGTGTGATTCGAACCCTAGTTCTTTAACTGAAGGTTCTAATTCTGATAGGACGGTGACTCTAATCATAGAGCCACCTGAGAGAGAAAAACTACTTACTTTTACTACAAATATCAATAACAACCTAATAGGCAATTTACACTGAGACCCGTATGGGGCCGTTAGGAAAAAATGCCGGTATAACGCCCGTAAGTAGGCCTTTACCATAAAAAATTTGACAGTGGGTTCAAATATGAAGGCTCTACGGCAGTGATGGGCACGTTTATCGAATCGTTATCGGTTGCTCACACAGACACTAGCCGACGCATGCCGAATGCGAGGTTGGCAGCAGGCATGCCAATTTGGCATATTTGCTGATAGATTTGCGGATGATAAGAAAATTTGGAAGAAATAATATAAAAATGTGGTACTGTTTTTAAGCATTCTGTTATTTTATTTCTACCTTCTTTCCATTCTTATTCAGAAATAAAATAAAAGTTTGCTAAAAAAGCAGTACCATAATTTTTATAATTTCTGTTGAAAATCCAGGCCCGAAATAATAACACAGTAGTTGTTTAGTTTTACGTTATGATTTATATTTGATTTAAGCACGGCACAGCACATCGATCTACACAGCTCAAGAATCGCAACAAGACAGACTGAGACTTAGCAACATTCAATGCGTGCTAGTCAAATGCGTCGAGCAACATTATGTTTCTAGACTGTCGTCGCGACAGTCAACATGACGATCGATGTTGCTTTTGCATAGGAAATGAATTTCACAATGTTGCAAACTATTGCATAATGTTGCAACATGCGTGTTGCTAAACTTAGTGATGAAATTCAATATTTAACACACCTCCTCAAAAGAAACATCGATAAAAAAAAATAAAAATTATAATACATTAATTCAACTGTACATGATTTCTTAACTTGATGTGCTGTACCTTTCTGGGGAGCAATTACAATATCATGGTCCAACATTCGTTGCGACGGATTGGGGAAACCCAGACAAAACCCAACCAGACCATTCTTAATAATACTAATATTATTCAAATAATATAAAGATTTCAATTTGAAATTAAAGAAAAATTAAACATTCAATTATAAAATAAGATAACAAAAATTTAACATTCAATATGAATTTAAGAAACAAAAATGTAATAGGTTCCATACAAAAGGAACAAATAAAGGAAAAATTAAATATTCAAATGTTTTTCCAAATGTAGTTATAAATTCATAGAGCATTTTGTTAATCTTCAGTCAGGCACATCTGATTACGCAGACTCAGGAATCTCACTGCTGGTAGAGGCTTCGTCGTCATATCCGCCAGCTGATCATCTGTAGAAATAAACTCAACAATAATTAGTTTATTTGCTATTTGTTCCCGTGAGAAATGATATTTAATATCAATATGTTTCGTTCGCTTGTGACATGTTGGGTTATTTGCTATGCTAATGCAACCTTGGTTGTCTTCATAGATTTTAATTGGCTTGTTTATTTTAAACTTTATTCCTTGCATTAATGACTTAAGCCATAAAGCTTCCCTGACTGCTTCAAATAAAGCCATGTATTCAGCTTCTGTAGAAGAAGCCGCTACTGAATTCTGTTTCCTACAATTCCAGCAAATCAGATTTAAGTCAAACATTTTAAATATGTACCCAGTAGTACTTCTCCTGTCACTTTCACTACCTGCCCAATCCGAGTCAGCATATCCAACAATAACATTCTCAAAGCTTGAACATTTAACATACGTTAATTTCAAATCAATCGTACCTTTCAGGTATCTTAGAACTCTTTTCAGGCATTGCCATAGTTCTTTGTTATTTCTGCTGGTATATCTGCTCAAAATGCTCACTGATGTACATAAATCAGGGCGCGTACATAACATTATGTACATTAGGCAACCAATCAAGTTTCGACAAGGAGCATCGCATTCCTCCTCTGAGTTCAATGCTTCATAATTAAGTTTATTTGCAAGTGGGGTACTGACTGGCTTGGACTCATGCATATTAAATCTTTCTAAAACGTTTTTAATATAAGTTGACTGACTAAGACTCAATCTATCTCCATTTCTATCTATTTTAATTCCAATAAAAAATTTTATTTCCATTAAGTCAGTCATCCTAAATTTGCTCATTAAATATGATTTAAAACTTGACATAGTTTCAAGGTTTTCCGTCGCTATAATTATATCGTCTACATATAAAAGTACATAAATATTTTTCAAAATATCTCCATTATCAATGTATATACAACTGTCGACTTCAGAGCTTACAAATCCTATTTCTTTCAGTGCTCTTTCAAACACCTGAAACCAGCATCTAGCTGCTTGCTTTAATCCATAAAGAGCTTTATTTAATTTACAAACTTTATCATTTCCATATGATAAACCTTGAGAAACAAGCATATAAATTTCCTCTTTCAAGTCTCCATTTAAAAATGCGGTTTTAACATCCATGTGGTGAACTTGTAAATTAAATTGATTTGACAAAGATAGTATAAGTCGCAAGCTAGATATTCGTGCTACTGGAGCAAATGTTTCCTCATAATCAAGCATGTATTCCTGTGTAAAACCACGTGCTACAAGTCTCGCCTTATATTTGGTTGGACTTCCAAATTCATCATGCTTTATCGAAAAAACCCACTTACTATCAACTAAGTTCTTATTTTCTGGTCTATCTACTATAGTCCATGTTTCATTTTGATAATGAGACTCCAGTTCTTCTTTTATAGCTTTCTGCCAGCTTGATTTATCAGCTCTATTCATGATTTCATCAAATGACTTGGGAACATTATTGGGAAAATTCTGCGCATTCATTAAACAACTGTTTAAAAGTTTGTAAGACGGCACTGGTTTATTCATTAACCTTTCATTTCGTCTAACATCACATTGCTTACCAATGGATTCCACACCAACACATGGTGTTTCAAGAGAATTTCTAGGCCGATCATCTGATACACATATATCAGCACTTTCCTCCGTACTCTCATTACGGATGCCCTTCTGGCCTTTATGCTCCTTATTAGGGATGGCAATGAGGTCCACATTCAGCAAATCTGAATTTTCACAATCCTTACTCTCATTAAGGATTTTATCAAGACCTTTATGCTCCTTATCTTCATTAAGGACGTCAATGAGGTCTGCATTCAGCAAATCTGAATTTTCACAATCCTTATTCTCGTTAAGGATATCATCATGACCTTTATGATCCCCACTATCATTGGGGTAATCAATGAGGTCAAGGGCTTCATGTTCCTCATTTAGGAACCCAGAATCTCCAACAGATTCTTTAACATCAGCTCTAGAATTCATTGTAGCTTCATCTACAATAACGTCTCTTGCAACCACAAACTTTCTTGCGCTCAAATCCCAAAGTCGAAAACCATTTGGCTCATATCCAACAAGTATGGCTTTAGATGATTTCTCATCGAACTTTCTTTTCCTCACCTTTTGATGAACATATACAATTGAACCAAACACTTTTAAATATTTTAAATTTGGTTTCCTGTTATGCCACATTTCATATGGAGTTTTATTGTGGCCCCTTAGTGCACTACTTGGAGCTCTATTTACCAAATAAGTTGCTGTCAAAATAGCTTCACCCCAGAACTTCCTATCCAATTGTGCTCCATTTACCATGGAACGAGCCTTTTCAGTTAATGTTCTTATCATGCGTTCAGAAACGCCATTTTGCTGAGGGGTATGTGGTACTGTCAAATGGTAGCTAATTCCTTTATCTACACAAAATTGTCGCATCTCGTTGGATAAATACTCCCTTCCATTATCTATATATAGATTGGCAACTTTCAAACTGAAATGAGCCTCGCTTTTTGCTATAAAGTCTTTAAACATTGCAAAAACATCGGACTTATAGGCCAAAAGATATGTTACGCAATAGTGTGTGTATTGATCAATAAATACAACGTAATAACTTTTGCCATCTACAGTAGAAGGAGTTATCGGACCACATACATCGGAATGGATAATAAACAAAGGTCTTTTAATATATTCCTTATTTTTAGATTTTTCAAATGGAAGTCTACATTGCTTCCCATTAACACATGCTTCACATATTTCATCATTAATATCCACATTTTTCAGAAGATGACTATCTTCAAACATGTTATTTCTTTTGATTTCTAAAAATTTTCCTTTCACTTAAATGCCCCAACCTTTCATGCCACAATCGATACCCTTCATTATTTGGTTTACCTTTATTCATTAAATATGCTCTATGGCATAGATTAAAGTTAATAATGGGAACGTTATACTCACAAACACCTTCCAGAATCACTTGCCCATCTTTTGTGGCCTTCACACCTCCTGGATGAAACTCGATCGTTACTCCAGAATCTTGCATTCGCTTCACAGAAAGCAAGTTATGAGGGATTTCTTCACAGAATAGAACATCCTCCAGGGTGACATCGACTTGGCAATTACTGCGTAGCTTAACTATGCCTTTTGATGTGGCATATACATATTCGCCACACTTTGCCACTGCAATTCCAATAGGTGATTCCACATCAATGTGATCAGCATACAGACTCTTGTTGTTTATGATGTGGTCAGACGCTCCTGAGTCCAAAATAAACGACACACCGCCACTTACGGCAGAATGATTTATCGCCCGTGCTATCATGAAGGCGATACCTCGCTGTGGTACAACCGATACTGCTTGTGCCTGCTTTTCGTTTTCTTTATCATTAGTTGGGCTAAACTTTTTAAATTTAAAACAATCTTTCTGAAAGTGCCCCTTTTTTCCACAGAAAAAACAGTTCATGTTTGACTTAGCTTTGAATTTATTTGACCGAAATGTTTTACGGTTTTTATTTGAACTTGTATTTCGTTTATTTTTACAAAAGCCTTTACCACTTATAGCCTGTAATACTTTGGCGCTTGTGTCTTTTGTGTCATTTCTTAATTTTATCTCATGGTCAAGCAAACGATTTTTCACAAAAGACAAAGTTATGTTTTCTTCGGACAACGTTTCAATAGCTGTGATGACTCCATCATAGCAAGGCGACAATGTCAACAATAAATGACTCACTTTGTCCACCTCCTCAACCTTTGCACCCGATGAAATTAATTCGGTGACTAAATCGTCAAAAATATTAAAATGGTTGATCAAAGGGGTCCCACTTTTTAACTTTAAAGACAATAACTGCTTTCGGACAGATAATTGCGACGCTAGGCTTTTACGCTCATATGTATATAGCGTCGAGATCCGAAAAAATTTTCTTCGCAGTATTTTCATTTGTCGCAAAGCCTAAAAATGAATCACTTAGGTATTCTATTATAATTGCTTTTGCCTTACTGTCCTTTCTTAAAAATCTTTCACTTTCCTCTTGAGGAGCATCACTATCCACGACACTAAGCAAACCCTGTTCCAATAACAAAGAACGTATTCTAAATTTCCAAATAGAATATTTTTCGCCATCGAACGGCTTAATATTGCGCTTCACTTTTTCCATGCTTTTTTCTTTTCCAAGAACTGCGGCGCCACTGATCTAGCTATGCAATGATTTAAATCGTGTGTTCGCAGCAGCTGCCAAACAGCGTTGCCAAAATTAGTCCGTTCAAAATATGACAGATTTGAATAGTCAAATTTTAAAGAAATTGTTAAATATTGAATTTCATCACTAAGTTTAGCAACACGCATGTTGCTACATACATATGTAGTACATATTATGTACACACAAAAACTGCACGTCGCCTCTCACACATACAGCATGCACACAAATGTATGTATGTATGTATTGTATGTACACACTAAACTGTTCACGGCTCGCCACGGAATTGCGACGCAATTTCCGTTGCGTATATGTATGTATGTTTGTGTGTGTATGTATGCACTGCCACTGAATTGTATACGTATATTCAATTTCTAACAACTAACGAAAAATTAACTTTTTAATTTATTCTACTTATTCGTGCCTGGGCCCATAACCTGTTGAAAAACCAGGCCCGAAATAATAACACAGTAGTTGTTTAGTTTTACGTTATGATTTATATTTGATTTAAGCACGGCACAGCACATCGATCTACACAGCTCAAGAATCGCAACAAGACAGACTGAGACTTAGCAACATTCAATGCGTGCTAGTCAAATGCATCGAGCAACATTATGTTTCTAGACTGTCGTCGCGACAGTCAACATGACGATCGATGTTGCTTTTGCATAGGAAATGAATTTCACAATGTTGCAAACTATTGCATAATGTTGCAACATGCGTGTTGCTAAACTTAGTGATGAAATTCAATATTTAACAATTTCTTTAAAATTTGACTATTCAAATCTGTCATATTTTGAACGGACTAATTTTGGCAACGCTGTTTGGCAGCTGCTGCGAACACACGATTTAAATCATTGCACAGCTTGCCTTCAACGAGCGCACAGTCTGCGTCGCTTGATTTTTCAAGATGTCTTTGCATTGCACTGAGAGAAAATAAAAATTCATGCGACAATACATTGTGTTAGAATGCGGTCGGTATTTTCGTGCGCCAAATGACCCCCCAAATTATGTCCCTTAACTTAAAATTCTATGTAGCATGCACCTATGTGGTCACACTCCAAGAATTGTGGCTTGCAATAAGAATTATATTTAAAATAATTTTTGAACATCAAATGGAGTTGCTCAGCTATTTCTTTCAGTACATTTAATGAGCCAAGCGCGCATACCCTCCCCGTTCGACGTTCAATCTGCGACTGATTTCACTCTGTTCGCTGCGCTCGGGTTTCGTGTGTGTATTGGTGAATCGAACAGCTGATTTGCACGCGTGCAAGACTGTGCCCATCACTGCTCTACGGCGTGCCGGTATTGATACCGGCGTCATTACCGACCTATTTTTGAAAAAAAAAGGGGGCAGCTCTGGTCAAAATTTATAATTAATCGATTTGCCACCACAAAAAACTAAAAATTCAAATCAAAATAATAATTTCTATTTGATATAGAGGAAAAGATAACACAAGGAAGCGCAAAAGATGAAAGAAATAAGCAGCACAGTAGCAGAGGCAATGGAGAAGTTGGCCGAAGCTGCAGATAGGTCTGCTACAGCCATGGACAGCATGGTACAAATTTGTAGTCGCTTAGTCCACGAATAAAAAAGTTTAAAAACAAAATAAATTAATTATCGAAATGTTTTATTGAAGTTCTTGAACACAAAAATATTTTGTCAAAGCAGATCTTATTCCTTCAGCTCTGGATTTTTGATTAGCCCATATAACATCGAACAAATGCAGCTATTGCAACTCGCTTTTGTAATAAATAGAATGAAATTTCTAAAGTTGGTGTCCTTTTTGGCCATTTCTGGAAGTGCCTGCACCAACATATCGAAAGCGGCGCGCTCCATCCTAAAAACACACCATTGGACATGTTGGGCACGTCTTTCTCCCAGAATACACTGTTCCTATAAAAAGTGTGGAAAATTTACGTTCTTGTCTACAAATGCACTTTTTATTTACGTGCGCCCAAACTGATTTCGACGTCTGCTCTAATGCATGATTTAACGAATAAATCATCACCTCGCAAACCGCCAATGCGTGGTTTATTGGTGGTTTATTGTAACTGCGGCAATTACTTTTGGATTCATATTTTGTTTTTTTTATTTTTTCGCGTTTATTTACAAACAATGTGTATTAATTGCACAGTTTGACACTTCGATGTCAAAATATCGGTTTTTTTTACCGGCCTACCAGTGTAAACGACTTTCGCCGTAAGCTAAGGCTTTTTGCTTACCGGTCTCAGTGTAAATTGCCTATAAGTGTGACCATATTTCGTTAGATACTTTTATCAGTCTGGCAACCTTTTTCCTTTTGAAATTTTGTCTCAATACGACGAATTTTGTTTACATACCCCAGGGCGTGTTTGGTGTGACATACTTTTTTCTGTGTGTTTGTTATCATTACAAAATGTAACACTTTGCCACATAACACAAATATTAGAGTTTCTAACAGAGCTCGCAAAATATGCTCAACCCATTTTTTTTTAGGCTGTCAGCTCACCAAAAAGACAGGGAAAATTGGATCAGACTCGCTCACTCTCTTAAAAAACACATATTTTTGTTTCTTTTGAGCTTTGTGTTTTACACTAAACAGTGAGAAAAAATATGAAAAGTTCTCTAACGAAACAGTTTGAATGTGAAACTGACGTTCAACGATCAAAAACTTAGCAAAACAAACGAAGTGGAAGCAAAAAGTGTCTTATTTTAAATAAATTGAAACAAATATAAATAAAGCTTTTTTTAATTAGGTATTAAGTTTAACAATTAAAAATTGAGTTAATGTTAAAAAAACACTTTTTAAAAATATTATTTGTCGAAGTGTCTCAGTTGAACGAAAACATGAAGTGAGCTACAAAATATTTGTGTGTTTTTAACATTGATCGAATTGAGCACAAACGAAATTTAAGTGTTTCTTCGATTCCCTTTGCCTGAGTGTCAGCTAGCACCAGCTTTTTTTATGACTGCCTACAAAAAGGGACCACTTTTTGCGAGCTCTGGTTTCTAAATACCCTAATTGTATTTCCAATTTTTTAGTTCTTTTTGTTGCGCAATTTTGTTTTAACAAAATAAATCTGACTGAAAACGCGTTCCACTTCCGCAAGGGAGCAAGGGACTCAAATGGATTATTATTCCCTGCGTCCTTAAAGGCGAGCACCTCTGTCCAAAATTTGACAGTGTCATTAATGTGATGCCACTTGATCAATTTGTGATTTCAAATCATCAATGAAATTATCGTGAAACATTTTTTAGACCCCGTACTTTAAAAAAGTAAAGGGGTCTATTAACTTTGTCACAAAAAAATGTGCGTAACAGGCAGAAGGAGGCGTGGCAGACCCCATAAAGTATATATATTCTTAATCAGCATCAACAGCCGAGTCGATTTAGCCATGTCCGTCTGTCCGTCCGTCCGTCTGTCCGTCTGTCCGTCTGTAAGAGCGCTTAGATCTCAGAGACTATAAGAGCTAGAGACTTCAAACTTGGTATGTAGGTTCGTCTATATTGGGAGCAGATCGAGTTTGTTTTAGATTTTGGATCGGACCACTATATCATATAGCTCCCATAGGAACAATCAGTTGAAAATCAAGTCTTAGTATGGAAAACTTTTTTGCTGTTTGAGATATGTCAACCAAACTGACAGAATATGTGTAAAAGATGGTCCCATACATACTGACCAAATTTGATTGAAATCGGATTACTATATCATATAGCTGCCATAGGAACAATCAGTCGAAAATCAAGTCAGTATGAAAATCTTTTTTGTTGTTTGAGATAACTAAATTAAACTGACAGAATATGCATATGGGATGGACTCATACATACTGACCAAATTTGGTTGGAATCGAACTACTATATCATATAAATCCCAAAAGAACAATCAGTTGAAAATCAAGTCTTAGTATGGAAAACTTTTTTGCTGTTTGAGATATTTCAACCAAACTAACAGAATATGTATAAAAGATGGTCCCATACATACTGATCAAATTTGTTTGAAATCGGATTACTATATCATATAGCTGCCATAGGAACGATCAGTCCAAATTAAGTCTTAGTACGGGGCCTCCGACAGTCAAGTACCGCTCGACTGTAGCACCGCCGACTAGTTATATACAAAACCCTTTGTCCTGACTGACTGACTCACTGACACATCAACGTGTAGCCTAAACGGTACAAGAAAGAAAGCCGAAATTTTCACACAACATAGATGAGATAACTTCAGCATGCAGTAAGACGGCGTTTTGCGAGATTCGGCCTCTGAGTGGGTCAAATCGGTATCAAAGGTCACGGAAATTGCTTAGTATGAAAAGCTGTTTTGTTTCTTAAGATATCCCAACCAAACTCACAGATTCTGTGTTTGATACTGTCACTTACATTCTGACCAAATTTGGTAAAAGTCGGATGACTATATCATATAGCTGCCATAGGAACAATCGGATGCAAAATAGCCTTTAGTTATAAAAACTTTTTTGTTTCTTGAGATATCTTAACCAAACTCACAGATGATATGTTTGGGAGCTTCCTTTACATTGTGATCAAATATGGTCAAAGTCGGATGACTATATCATATAGCTGTCATAGGAACAATCGGATGCAAATTAACCTTTATAATCAAAAGCTCTGTTGTTGTTGCTCAAATTTAGCTTTTTCCCGCCAAATTTTGCTTTTTCCCGCCAAATCTGCCAAAGTCCAATTGCAAGGAAATAAAAACATTAAAACCGCGGACAGCGGGTGTTAAATATTTCGGTTGTTCACAACAAATGTTATAGTGTTATGTAAATTTGTTAAACTGGACAATTATAGACCTTCTTTTCAAGCTTGCGAGCGAAGCGAGCAGGGGCGGATAGGCGAGCGAGGCGAGCAGGAGCGGAGCCCCTTAGCATTTTCTAAATTTGTGAATACTTGAATACTTAGATTTTAGAGATTATAAAAGCTAGAGCAATCACAATTGGAGCACAGAATTCTATGAGTGTGGAGCAGCTCATGTTGATTTCAAATTTTTGCGACGCCTCCTTCCGTTCTCGCAAGTCCCAAAAACCCATCACATTTTATATTATTATTATTATCTATTATCCTACTTAATCACATAAAAATCGAATGAATAAATTAGGTCTTTAAAGCTGTTTTATGCTTTCAAGCAACTAAATGGATTCGAAGCATGCAAAAATTTTAGCGGGTATATCGTTATTGTGTACCGGGTATATCGTAGTCAGGGTCTTGACTATAGCGTTTCTTATTATATTTATAAAATCTGATTATTTCTATCGATATTCCTATAAAAGTTATTGAAATGATTTGATTGATTTGCATCTATTGTGATTACCCTATTTAAGGCATATTTTGAGAAGAAGAGCTGATCATTTTAGCAGGACAACTCAGTTTAGTAAGTGGAGTTGCTCACAGAGAAGTGCAAGTTAGTCAAGGCATCCCTATGAAGTTCGTGTCCTCAATTGGAGAGACAGGCAGCCCAACTGGTTCGGTCTGATGTTCTCCGTGTTGGCGTTCGTTTCGGGCGTTGGGCACGCTTCTAATTTGTTGCCATTGCCGTTGCCATTTTCACGGAAAACAATAAGCGGCGCCATGGGAATAATGCCAAAATAAAGATGAAATGTTACGACAAGCAAAGTCAAAAGGAGGAGTCATCCTCTGCAGCTGGCGGAGCAGCTCGCCGAGCATCTCGAACGCACTCACGCATACGGACATAAGGCAAAGAGAAAGGAGGGGAGGAATACGTATGTATATGAATATAGACCTGACATAATGAGCCGCCTAGAAGCGAAATGGCTGGCAACATCCCCGCATTCGTCTATGTCTCAGTTGCCTGCCTCTTAAGATGTGTGCGTAATTTGAATTTAGTCTGCCTGGGAGTATATTAACAGATACAAAAAAGAAAAAACAACTTCAGAGCGGGGAAACGAACAACACAAGGTGAAGCGGGTAAATATGAGGATGAGGATGAGCATGAGGATGAGGATAATAATGAGGACGACTGCTCTGAGTATGCTCTAAGACTTACAGGCGTTGTGGATTGAGGTTAGGGCACAGAACGCCACAGAGATTAAATTGTGGTTGGCAATTCTCTGGGAAGGGGCCTCATATGATACTGGCTAATGGGAGGGCCACGTTCTTCATGTTTTAAGGGAGATGGTGTCGAAAGAGTTCAGATTGGGTCAGTTGTGAGAAGAGACTGTGATAATCGGGTATGAAGCGTCATTTTAATTATAGGATGGCACAAAGGAAATTAAACAGAAACCAAGAGAAAATATTTAATACATTTGCACTTGGCTGCTAGCTATTTAGTGCTTTATATGTAGAAGTATTGCAATAAGTTTTTCTTTTAATAGGAAAAAAATCATCGAAAAATTTATAATCATTGGCCGTGTTCACCAGAACTAATCAATCTGTAATCAGGTATCAGAAATCAAAAAATTGTTGATGGGCTTCTGGTGAACGCTTTGATGAAATTTTGGGGCAAAATCAAAGTTGTCATTTCTTTTTTTGTGAAAGGTGTTAATATTTATTTACAAAATTCAAAACAATTTGGCGCAAAATGCTTAATGAAATGGGAATGAGCACAGCATAAGACCAGATTTAAAATAATAGATGATATGTTGCATTAATAAATCATTAAGCCAATATTGTATAAGCATTTAATATTTTATATGAAAAAGTTTAAAGCACTTTTCATAACCATATTCCTTAAAAATACGCAGATTCCAACGTCTTCTTTGCATTTTTTTTTAAGAATACCAAATTAATATTAATATAGTGGTATCCTTATTAGTTTTGTGCTATTTATTTTCAAATCTTGTGTTCTGTTGATTACGATTTGTTGTATCGATAACAAAGCATCACAATCACAGAATTTCAGCGTACTATTTTGGTGATGAAATTTTCAGTCATCATAATCACAAAATTTGAAATCATGATTGCTAATCACTGCCGTTCACCAGAATAATCATAAAAATTTCATCGATATTCTGTTGTCGATTTGTTCTGGTGAACACGGCCATTGTTAAAATACTGTTTTTTCACGTTTCGATGCAAATTTTAATGGGTTATCGTACTCCGATTAAGGTGAAAACTTGGTTTTGAGTTCTTTACGACCTAATGAACAAAATATAATATAATTTTTAAATTTTCCGATCCAAGTCGGCACGGGTTATCATACTCCGATTGAGGTAAAAATTTATTTCTGAGTGCTTTAGGACCTAATGAACAGAACTAGCCCGTATGCGTTTAAAAATATTGACTTTGACCAAATAAGGGACACCCTAATGTATATACTATATGTATGTCGGTGGTGAGATTGATCGGCTTAGAATTCGATACTTATCGTCAAGTCTTAACCATGCATGGTCTATCTGAAATTCATATAACATATTGCATATTTGTAAGCCCATTTGAACGATTTGATGCACACACAAAGTACAAGTAAATTTAAGGTAGAGCGGCGACATTTGAATGCCCATTTAGTATGACATTTAACTGATGCTACAGTACACACACACACATACATATGCATATGCACCTACATACATACGTACATACATAAGTATAACATGTGTATTATGTATTTATGTATGGACGACAGTATGACTGTTAAAATATTCATTAAGCCTGAGTGCAGCAGCAGAAATTATGCCTGCGTGTCGTTCTGCGGCCTGTGCTTCTTAGTCTTCATCCCTGTCTTCTCTCCCATCCTGGGTCCATGGCTTCTGTCCATATTTTCTGGCCTGCGCTGGAAAGTTTGGGAGCGCACGTGCCCCATTTGCCAGGACACCGCAGAAATGTTGAGCGAGGCGCATTCAATTTGCGCATTTGGCTTTTAAAAAATGCATTAAAGGCGCTTGTCGAGCAGCATTTGCGCTGGAAGGTGGGGAAGAGGCAGCTCAAATAACGGCTAACGTGAATAACGTGCCCAAAAGCAATCGCAGACAGAAAGACAGAAACACACAAAAGTAGAAAAAAGAAGTTGCGATGAAAGCGCGAAAATTACTTCCTAAATAGCCGCCTGACTGGCTGTCAAGACGCTCGAGTAACGGGAGTATGAGAACCATAGACCAGTTCAGACCAGACCAGACCAGACCAGACAAGACCAGACTCGTGCCCAATTCATGTTCTGGACTCAATAAAAGCGACAGCAACACGAACACATATAGAGACAGAACGTGTGACAAGAGACGGGAGACGGGTGACAGGGGACAGGCGAGCAAGAGGAAGGGAACTGAGACTGGGAACTGGCTTACAGTCGAATTCAAATTGCAAGCTCGCCGCAGATTTTTTATGAACTTTTCCCTAGCCAAAATTAAGCCAAGCGAACGCTGCGCCAGAACGAACTCCAGACGAGAACAGCCAGAACAGCCAGGACAACAGCACAACCAGGACGACGACGCCGCTGACGTTTTGATGACAAAATAAAAAAGCTACTGCAACAGGAATAAAAGCACAACTGAATGCAAATATTATCGTATCTGTATGCGATGGAGGTGACTTCGCACAGTGGTCAAAGCGGGAATCTTGCAAGAAATGAATAAGCTTATAAAAACATATTAAAAATCCTACATATCTAAAAAAAAAAAATTCTTTTTAATTTTTAGTAAACAAAATATTTTGTCCTGCCTATATTACATTAAATTAAATACAAAAAAAATTATTAAGGAAAGTATTTATTGCAAATTAACTGTTAAAGAATTGTTTTCTTGCTGCGATGGGCTTTCGCTAAGGGAATGCATTTCCTAGAGACAGATGTTTTCACAGAAAAGTAAAACTTTTTAACTAAACTTTCACAATATAAAAATTTTACCAAAATCGCTTTTTAAAATATCGGCGCATATAAATTTTGACTTCACTCATTTAAAGATTAATTATTGAGTCCCAAACTTTGTTTAATTAAAAAAAAACACACATGTAAGTTTTAGGCATATTAAATATACATGTTATACATACACATTAAAAAAAGCTTGGAGCCCTGGTTAAAATATTTCTTATTTTTGATATGCATATTGTTGTATTGGTAATCCAAATATTTTTGTTTTGCTTTGAAGACTTTGGTAATTTTTAACCGATTGCGACCATTGTACTTTATATGGAACTGTGGTGAGAAGGGACCGGAAATGGAAGAGCACATGGTGTAGACGACAACGATGACGGGCTCAGTCTTACAGTAAGACCTTTTCAAAAGCAAAAAGGTGACAAACTGGTCGCAGCGGGAGGGAGGGGTTGGGGGAGAATCAACCGACTGATTGCCTGCCCCCTCAACGGCGCTGTCTATACGCGCCCCTCTTCCCGCTTCCAACTTAATGCATTTCGGTTTTTATTCATATTTTATTCAAATGTGGCAACCAAAATGGCACAAATACTGCGCAGTTATTTATGTTTTCTTTTTTCACCCTCCCCTCCCTTTGCACAACTCAACCAGGGCTGCAAAAATTGGAATAGAAGCCGAACTAAAATAAGACAAAAATATAATATGTTGCGATTTAAATAAAGTAATATAGTTTTTGGAGTGAACAATTTTTGACACATTTAGTTTGTCTGAATCGAGAATATAGTTGAAACGTTGCAAATTTATTGAGCTCACATAATAAAATGTATATTACACTTATTAAGTGTTTGAATCATTTAAATTGTTATTACGGTGGCTTCAAATATAAAATTCAATAAAAATTTCAATTAGAAGCACTTTTGATAAGGAAAAAATCGGAAATAAAATTCAGCAAGGAGAGTGTTTTTTAATAACATTGGATTACTAAGCTTGGTAAATTCAATATTTCTTTTATTGTGTCTTTGAGGTAAATATAAAGCGACATATACATATATGACAATAAAGTGACAAATTGTAAAAAGCTCGAAAGCTGTGTACGAATATTCTAAATTATTATTTTCATACTTATATTTAGCTTAAAGGTAAAATAAAGTAGCACTTTTCATACAAAGAGTTGCAAAAATCCGACTTACGTGAATGGCGTTTATAAAAAAAATAAATTAATAGGTAAAATTTATATACATAAGTATGTATACTAATCTTCGATTTATTTAAAATCTGTAGGAATGCACTTTGCTTAAGAGAGAGTTTAACAAATCGAACCCAGCTTAAAAAGTGATTTAATAAATAGCTGTATAATCTCGTCTAAGATTATCAGTTAAAGGGCAAATTCTGTATTTTTGTATTCAGTCTGTAAGGATACTCTTTAATTTGGAGAAAGAATCAGAAGTCGGAGTCCGTGTAAGGATTGTTTACTGTTTTAATATCGAGGGGCATGTTTACAACTTTCTGAGTGCCTGACCATCTTTCATTTTTATCATTTGAAGGCAGGGCAAGTACTTTATAATTCTCGTTGCTAAAAATTTTTGTATTCCATTTTGAGGAACGGAGGGGCAGGGGCAGAGGGAGAGGAAAGAAAATAAAGCCATGAGACATCAGCTTGCCATGAATTGCATTTTTGCTGCTGCCTTTTTCGTTGCCTTTTTTCCATAAACTTGTCATCATTTTAATATTGGCAGCTTATAAGCCACGTTAGACGCATCCGAGACGAAAGCAAGGAAGTTAACGAAGGAATACCATACCATAGTGAGCCAGGCTGAACCTAACGAAACAGAGTGTCGACCCAAAGCCATAGCCAATGTCAAGCCAAGTCAAGACAAGCCAACTCAGCAACGGATTATCTGCGACAGCCCCATGAAAGGCGTTGACGTGCACGTGGAGGCGGAGGCGGTGGAGCTGGAGCCGGTCATGAAGTGGGCAGTGTTGGTGAGGGGAAGGTGAATCGAGGACTTTAGCTAGTTTGTGTGTAGCAAAAATTTACTGTAAAATACAGTTTCTCGTTTTTATAGCTCATTTCCAACAACATTTGCTTAGCCTGCTCGCCGCCGTCTATGGGAAAACAATTTTTATTGCATTTCGCTGGCAATGAGCAAAACGAGCGGCGAGGTGAAGGGGTGAGGTGAATGGTGAAAGTTGAATGGTGTACGGAGAATGGCGAATAGCGAATGGTGAACACTGCACGGTCGGGGAGGCGAGATGGATAGCTGGATGGCATGGTTGGCGGGCGGGCAGAGTGAGTCTGGGGACGCACAGCACTTCCCTAAACTTGGTAAATTCAATATTGCTTTTATTGAGTCTTTGAGGTAAATATAAAGTGACATATGTATACATACATATATGGCAATAAAATTTAAAATGGTAAAAAGCTCGAAAGCTGTGTAGCTTAAAAGGTAAATATTAAGTAACAATTTTGATACAAAGAGTTGCAAAAATCGAACTTACGTGAATGGCGTTTATAAAATAAAAAAATTAATAGGTAAAATATAAATATATTACTAATCTTCGATTTATTTAAATCTGTAAGAATGCACTTTGACTTAGAGAGAGATTAACAAATCGAGCCCAACTTAAAAAGTGATTAATAAATGTGTTAACTGCAAGATTCTCAGTATAATGAAATTCTGTATTTTTTATTCAGTCTGTAAAAATACTCTTTAATTTGGAGAAAGAATCACAAGTAAAAGTCCGTGTAAGGATTGTTTCCTGTTTTAATATCGAGGGGCATAAAAACAACTTTCTGAGTGCCTGACCATCTTTCATTTTTATCATTTGAAGGCAGGGCAAGTACTTCATAATTCTCGTTGCTAAAAATTTTTGTATTCCACTTTGTGGAACGGGGGGCAGGGGCAGGGGCATAGGGATAGGAAAGAAAATAAAGCCATGAGACATCAGGTTGCCATGAATTGCATTTTGCTGCTGCCTTTTTCGTTGCCTTTTTTCCATAAACTTGTCATCATTTTAATATTGGCAGCTTATAAGCCACGTTAGACGCATCCGAGACGAAAGTAAGCAAGTTAACGAAGGAATACCATACCATAGTGAGCCAGGCTGAACCTAACGAAACAGAGTGTCGACCCAAAGCCATAGCCAATGTCAAGCCAAGTCAAGACAAGCCAACTCAGCAACGGATTATCTGCGACAGCCCCATGAAAGGCGTTGACGTGCACTTGGAGGCGGAGGAGGTGGAGGTGGAGCAATCATAAAGCGGGCAGTGTTGGTGAGGGGAAGGTGAATCGAGGACTTAAGCTACCCAATGGTAAATTTGTCGCAGAAAAGTGTACAGAATTCATACAGCGCGCTCACAGTTCTGCGCGCCGAGTTCGTGTAAAACCCTCATTCGCTTTTATACATGCGTGGCCAAAATTCTCTGTAGGAAATTTAGAAAACCGCGCGGCAGACTCCGCTACGAACTCGAACGTTTTAGTGAGTTCTTCGCAGGGTTCTGCTGCATACTTTTCTGTATGCGTATTTCTGCTTTAAAAAAATCTAGTTGGAATGCTGTCTGGTTCTAGTTTGAAATCTGGTTGGAATTCTTATTGAAATACCCCACCCCTAATAAGCGGCAAATCTGCACGGCACACACTGGGGTGAGAGACCCCAAAAACGACGATTAATTCAAAATACAAATTTTTGAGTTGCGGAATCAAATTAATATGTGGTCAAAGAAGATAAAATTCTGTATTATAGAGTGAACAAATTATGGCTCTATGTCTAATAGAAACCCTGTAATGTGACGCCAAAGTTGAAACTTTGTGTTTTCGTTTTTTTGAAATACGAAAAAATTATATTTTTTGTCACTTTTGATGACGAATTTCACGTAAAAAATTAGCAAAAAAGAATTTTTAAAAAATGGAAACAATAAATCTAGATCCTTATCAATTTTCCTAAATTTTTTTGAATCGAAAATTTTTAGTAATTATATGGAAAAAAATGTAAATAAAAATTACTTGTGAAATTAGAGGTATTTTTATCTTTAGATAGGCAAAAGTTGCTTCAAACGTAACCAAACGTAACCATTCTTTCTTTATTAAATTTGTAACATATTTGTCTAAGTGCCCTCCAAGGGGTTTTGCGCCCCGTTCTGCCCCAAGAGAGTTATTTGAATTCAATGTTGAGCGGAAAATCACAAAACAGAGTTACTTTTTCATTTTTAAGTGGTCAGCTGTTTCGGTCAACTGTTTATGTCAGCTGTTTTAGTCAGCTGTAAACTGTCTGTCAATTGCAATTAGCAAGACAAAGTAAGAGATCAACTTTAAGCTCAGCTTTAAATTTTAAATTTTTTTTATTAATAAATGGAAAGCAAAGTAAAGCGTATATATTAGTGTACTCTTATAAACAGTGAACGTCTAGTTGTGATCCACGCCATTAGATAAAATATATACTATGTCTATTAAATTTGTAATAAATAGTATGCAATAAATAGTGTTTCTCGTCTTTAGCAAAGATGTTTCAACATATAGTATGCTACAAAAGATTTTAGCTGACCTATATCATTGCATTTTTACGAACACTATTTTATATCTTGCAAATTCAAAGAAGAAGAAAGCGAAAATTATATCGAGTCCGATTAATGATATATTATTTAAAATTTTTTTATTTATAATTTTTGTTATCATTATTAAACTTTGAATTATATATAATATGGCCCGTTTTTATTTCAAAGAAACAAAATTTTCATGCATTTTTAGTACGTTTTTTCTATGGCAGATATATTATATAGTCAACCGATTCTTATTATTCTTCATGAATATAGTCTACATGGGTATATAATAGAAAAGGGAAATTTTCAGTGTTGAAAATTATGAAATTGCTATTTTTGCTGTGAAAAAAACCGAATATTAGGAAAATTGTCTAAAAAAAAAATTAAAAAAAAAATATACTCTACGGAATACTCAAAAGTTAATGATTTGTACTTTTATTGATCTAATACAAAATAAAAAATTATAACATGGTCAAATTTTTGGACGGTTGAATTAATCGTCGTTTTTGGGGTCTCTCACCCCAGTGTGCGGCAGTAGAAATAAAATGTTTATACATATTTTTAATTAATAATTTTATTTAAACATTGATTTACATTCTTTTATTACATTTATTCAGTAGCTTTAACTAATTTAGATATATAAGAACACTGAAAAGAAAGAAAAAACAAACATTAATTACAAATGTGGTATTTTATGTGTTTTGTATTTTACTTACCTGGCTTGTGTGTATATTCAAAACAGTAGCACTGCCGAATGTGGTAGACTGTAATATATTAATTGTGTTTTATTTGTAAATTATATTAAAATACGCATTAAATATATTTAACTTACCGCTTCAGTTATGTTGCTTACGCAACACGAGCTAACACTTAACTAAAACGCAAAAGATAAACTGCAAGAAATACACACAAAAAGGGTTGCAACCCATACAAAATATAGCTGATCGAGTTTTTTTGTACACTGCAATAACTGCTGCAAACCCTACGACAACCCTACAAGTGAATACAAACAAAGAAACAAAGAAAAAATCCAAGCAGCGTTTTCTGCAGCAGAACGCAGTGTCAAACTAAAGCAAACAGGCGTTGCGGACTCACCGGCGGAGATTAGCTGCCGCATGTATTTCACTACAGCTCAGAAAGAATTCCAAAGCACGCGTTCACTCTGCAGCAGAGACGCCATCGTCGAGGAGACTCTCTCACAGCAAACGAGCAAACTCACTATAGCGGAGTTTGCACTGCATGTATTTCGCACAGCTTAACAACAATTCTGTGCAGCGTTCTCTGCAGCTGAACGCAGTGTCAAACTCACTAAAACGTTCGAGTTCGTAGCGGACTTTGTTGCAGGGAACTTTTACCACGACGCAAACGATTCTAAGCAGCGTCTTGTACAACCAAACACTATGAGAAACTCATGCAAACGAGCGAACTCATAGAGGACTTTGCTGCGGGGATTTCACACTTAGAGACGATCGATTCTGACTACAGAGCGCGCTAATGAAAGTTTGCAGAATCAGGGATGTGCAACTTAAATCTGAAGCGTTCTGTACAGCGGCCGTATAGAATTCGTTCACCACATGACTGAATTCCCGGCTGGGTAGTTTGATGTGTAGCAAAAATGTAGTGTAAAATACAATTTCCCGTTTTTATAGCTCATTTCCAACAACATTTGCTTAGCCTGCTCGTCGCCGTCTATGGGAAAACAATTTTTATTGCATTTCGCTGGCAATGAGCAAAATGAGCGGTGAGGTGAAGGGGTGAGGTGAAGTGGTGAAAGTTGAATGGTGAATGGAGAATGAAATGGAGTGAGGCTGGGGATGTAAGTAAATATTACTTCGCTTCATTTTTTTTTAAACACTTGGCATTAAGTGCAGCAGTTGTGGGCAGACAATGGGTTGAAAGGGAAGGAAAGCAGCTGCCACAAGGCATCGACGACGAGGCAGAAAGGGAAATGAGGAACGGGGAAAGCAACCAGTCAGCCAACGTTTCCTGCGTTAGCTGTGCGCTTCACGATTCAATTATAATGCAATAAACCGCGAATCAGAGCTACAAGAAAAATAACAAGAGCTGGTACAGCAACACACTCACACACACAAGCTCAAAATCAGCAGACATGCTGAGTATACAAGAAATCTGCAATACTCACACACACCAGTAACTTTCTCTCTCTTTCTCTTGTATGCATGTTGTTCTTGGACTGTTCCAGAAAATGCGAAATCAATTGACGTTTTTGAAATATTTGTAGAACTGCCAAATGTTAAGAACTCAATAAAAATCGTAAATAAAAGTTTACTTTTGAACGGTTCCAAAACATACTTAATACATTTTCGTTATTATTTTATTTCATAAATTTCTACAGATTTTTATGACAATCTCTTTTCAAGCAGAGATTGAAAAAATCGCAATTTAAGAAAAAAATAGTCCTACATTACACACACACTAAAAAGCTAAAAATTATTGGTGTACATCACAGAATAAATCAATTAATTATTATTAATGTATTTAATGAATTTTTATAATTTGATTTAATTGACATTTTTATTTGAGATGTGTAGTTAAGATTTGTAGAACAGTTAGGGTGTTCATTTTACCCTAGCAGCGTTGCAGATTGAAAACGTTGCAAGCTTTCTGCGAGAACAGCGCTTTACGTGCAACGCGTTGAACATGTTCAAAAAAAAGTAAACAAAACACAGCACACTGTGGTTATGTGCAACGCTTTCCACATATAGCGCTGTTCCCGTAGCAACGCTGCTAGGGTAAAATGAACACCCTAAGTATTTAAAAAAATGTTACCTAATCTTACTGCGGCTTTTTATCTTACGACTTAATTTTAGTTTAGACGTCAAAGAAATGTCCTTAAATAAAAATGAACTACAAATTATTCTGTTTTATTAAATCGTTAAAATTTTTATTTCAATAGGAAAACGAAAATAGATATAGAAAATGACGATTTATATTTTTGGATCGCTCGTGCCAGGAAGTGAGAGACATAGCTAGAGTGATGATTGCTCTGAGATTGGTGGCTAGAGAGGCAGAACCCGAGCAGCTTCTGCTAAAATGCATTGGGCCGAGCTAAGTGTTTAAGTGTTCTAATGTTACTTTGTCTCTTTTGCCGTGCCTTCTTTTGCATCTCCTTTCGCAGCGAGTCATTTCTGGTGTAAGGGGGAAAAGGACTCGCTCAGCATCTCCTTATAATATAAATATTAATGTTCCTGTGCTTGTGCTTATTATGAAAATTATGAAGTGTAAACAGTCCTTCCGTTTCGCTAAATATAATCACCCAACAATCTAAACACTCGACTAAATTCGACTGCCCCAAAATGTAAGCAATGAAAATTGGTTTGCCCTACGGTCATTTTAATTATCTGACGTGGGTGCCATGGAATGAGAAAGCAAAAAATGCAAAACAGCTACGACAACAATAACAATAACAGTAACAACAGCAATACGAACAACAATAGCAAAATTGACAACAAACAGCCGAAAGAAATTCAATTAAAAAGGAATCCCCGGAAATTCCTTGTAATGCCAAACTCAGAAAGTATAATGCATATTGTAAAAAGGCAAATTGTACAACTCACGAAGGTAGCACAAAACATGTGGTCAATAAATTCGAGCGGCAGCACTCAGGAGTTTAGGGGAGCGGAGATTGGCAAGGGGCAGGGGCTGGGTGGAGGGAGCGGGAGTGGGAGTGGGAGGGGGTGAAGCGAAACTTAAGTATGTAAATTGCCGCACGTTCATTTTTTGATTTGCTCAGCATGAAATCAGTATAATCTGTTTTGTCAGAACCCTGACCAACAACAGCGACAAAAGCAGCAGAGAAAAAGTCAACGTAAATTTCCCAGCTGAAGTTGATTTAAAATGCGCCCTGTCCCTCTTCCGTCCATGTCCGTGGGCGCTCTCTTCCCTGGCCCTGATTCTCGTCCGTGTCTCTGCCCAGAAGCGCTGATTAACGCACTCGAGCGCAATCTGCCTCACTTCACGTTTATGTAAACACAAAACAGAATATAAAGGCAAAAAGCAAAATAAAATGGAACGCCTGGCTGTCTGTCTGTCGCTGTCTCTCTGTCCGTCTACTTGGCTGTTTGGCTGTCTGCTCTTTACGGCCTATCTAGATGGCAGCGTGGAAATGTGATAAAATGCTTGACTCTGTCTGCCATTTCATATTAAAGGTAATTTTCATATCTTTGCAAATGGCTGCCTGTCAGTTGTACTTCTCTTTCACTCTTTGTTTCTATCTCTCTCTTTCTCTCTTCTTTTTCATTCTAAATTTGTTCTTTTCTGAATGTGAGGGAAAACATTCGCCAATTCAATCATTTACATTCAAAAGTACACATAAATATACTTATATAATACAAAAAAGATTTTTTTTAGATATAATGTAAGCAAAGTCAACGGCCGATGATTATGAATAGAAAATGTAATACATTCTATAATGCAAAAAGAAGAATTGTATACTCTAAGTTAGAGTGCTTTAAACAAGTGTCTCGTGATTGATTGAGGTTTTAAAAATAGTCTTGCTAGCCGAGATTTCGAGATTATATGAAACAAACTATTATAATTAAATATCAAATATAACTTTACCATATGAGGTGTGTTTTTTCAAAATTATTACTGATTGTGAAGGGAGTTGCTTTAAAAAAGAACTATACGAAATATCGGTGTTCCCTAAATGTCACAGATTTAATTTCAATAGAACCTTTTTTCAAGGCAACAAAAATGGAGTGATATTTTTAATTTAAACAAAATAATTTTTTTAGGTACGCTTAATAGAATTAACAAAGTCAATCATAATTTATCTAGTGAGTTTTTATTAATTTAAGTTAAGGTCAATAGATTTTATATTTTGTCATATCTCTCAACAATTTTTTTGTCACTAGATTGCGTCGGTTGATTTATTTTTGGGTTGCTTTTGCGGTGATAGAGCGTGGTGTAGAAATATTCTATACTGTTCTCTCTCTCACTTCCTCACTTCCTTTAGAATCTGCTGGAAGACATCTAGAAGGGTCTCATATACTATCGATAGTAGTCGGAGATATCTAATGACTTCATAGAACTGAATTAAATTAGCATATCATCACGGTATTCCCCAACTTTCTTTAAATCTATCTAACTATTTCTTTATTTGCTGTTTCTCATTCTCTTTCTCTTTTTGTTACCAATCGCTTGCCAAAGTCGTGTTACCCTCACTCGATTCTATTGCATCAAAAGAGAAAAATCTGAGCTGCCGTCGCCGCGGGTTGCAAAAAAGTGTTTTTGAGCTGAAGCGCCAAAGCAGCGCACTGCGAAAAATATTTATTACTCTGCTAGGCGCTGGGTGGGTGTAGATGTATATTTATGTAGATATATAGGTGTAGGTGTTTTTGTTTGCCCTCAAGGTGAAAATATGCTAAGTAACAAATAAAAGCAAGATCTCTATCAGAGGCGGATACAGAGACAGAGAAGAAGGCGGAGGAGAAGAAAGAGGCTGAGTGCAAATGTTGCAAACGAGTCGACGTCGAGTCTTTGGCTTTTTACATATTTTTGAGGTTTTCAGAAGTACGGCAAAACTAGCACACAGCTGGTTGCAGGGACGCATGAAGATTACGAACGAGGATTGGCAAAGAAAGCCAAAAGCAAAGCTTGTAAACAAATTAAGAGATTGCTTTTGAGCAGGCGGCCCTCAAAAGCGTTCAACTGAAGGCTAAGCCAATGGGCGGGACGTTCCACGGCTTCGAATGGAGGATTGGATTGAGGGAGTGGGCAGTATGGGCCATGAACCAGCAATGGGCGTTTCTAATCAAATCAGTTGCTGCATGCAATAAATTCCGACTGAAAAAGAAAAGAAAACACTTTGCGGTTACTGACTGCTTCAAGTTGAAGCGACAAACAACAAAATTGATAGGGCGACTTTTTGTGTAGTGCGTGTAAAATTTGTTAACAAATTGTTCTACTTTCATAAAACGATACGAAACCAGAGGAGCAGGAGGAATGACGTGACTTTGAATCCAATGTACACAACATTTAACCTTTCATGTAAATATTATTATTTTAAATCATAGAACAGTAGAAGATTTTGTGAAAAGTCAAGTGCTCGCAGTTAAAACAACACTATAAAAGTTTAATTTCGAAATTAAAAATGTGTTTCTGAAGAATAATCCAAATAAATATTATAATTTATTTTATTATTTACTTTTTCTTTTAATCGAACCAGTTTTATTATATAAACTAAATTTATTTACTTAGTTCGATTTTTCTAATCGTATGTTTCTAATTTTTTAAATTACAAAAATTGTAAAACGACCGCAGTTGCTCAATAATGTAGTGATTTATCCAGACATGTACACTGATAAAAAATGGATCTTAAATCAAGATTTTGGTCTCAGAACTAAGAGCATTGGTCTAAAAAATGAGTCGAGAACATGAAAATCCTGAAGTAAGAAAACACATCTTGATTCTAAAAACATTTTAATTAAGACCAAGTTCTTATTTTGAAGACCATATATTCTTATATTTTCAAGACCACAAATCTTATTATAAGAATAAAACTTTTTTTTTTAAGATTATATGTTCTTATTTTAAGACCAAAAAGCTTTTGATACTCAATACAAAAAATCTCAAATTAAGATTCAGCTTCTAAACATTCTAAGAAGAATGAATGTAAGTTTTAGTTAATCTTGAGGTCTAGTAATGTCAATATGACCCTAAACAACAAAACACTTGCAAAACGCGAGGAGCATGGCTCGGTATACAGCTTTTTCAAGAGATGCCAAACCTCTATCATCGTTTGATGCTGACTTTGACCAGCGATCCAAGCCCAATGTCATCTTTGAAAACCAGAACCAGTTAAGTTGGAATTATTGGTCTCAAGAAGTGAAACAAAATTTTAAGATTTTTGTTCTTTATTTTAAGAGAAAAATATCTAAGATCTAAAATATTTATTCTTATATTAAGAACGTAAGCTTATTTTAAAATAATATTCTGAGTTTTAGTAATTTGGTCATAAAATGGTCTTAAATATTAAAATCAAAATACTTAAATTTAAGAATTTTTCTTAATACTAAGAACTTACGATTTTCAAGATTAATATTCTTAGTTTTAGTAATTTGGTCTTCACTAAATATTCTTATTTCAAGAACAAAATGTTTAAGTTGAATGTTCTTGATTTTAGAAAATGGTGTTTTTTTTCAGTGTATAGATGTTATAACATATTAGAGATGTGAATTAGTAATTGAGCATACAAAGTCGAATGTTACAATCACATTAAATAAGTGATAATCAACTATTTGGTACCTGTAATAATGATATGAAAGTGCTTTTAAAAGCACTGATGATAATAAAACACAAATCAAACAAAACATATGCAACTAGAATAAAGGATATTTCCATTTTATTATATTAGTTTCAGGAAAAATTAAAACCATTTTTCAGCAATTTTAACAATTTTTGAATTGTCCACATAACATGTGTCGATTTATTTATGAACAGTAGGAAGAGATTATAAAGTTTTTGGATGAGATTCGGAAGAGCAAAAAACATTAGAAACTTTATCAAATGCAAATTGAAGCAAGCCGCGGGCTAAACAAAGTGACCAAGACTCAACATATATTAAGGATAAACATAACTGTTACGGATATTATAATTAAACAGCGCTCCTGAATCGAGTTGAGTTGAGTCGAGTGGAGAGTTCAAAAGTTGGCAAAGCGCCGCACGCGGAATAGTTTTCTAATTAACTGCAAAGCATGCGAAACTCAGCAAAGACGCACAGGAAAATGGCTAAGCAGAGAAGAGAGAGAGAGAGAGAGAAAGGAAGAGGGAGAAAGAAAGAAACATAGAGCCAGAAGTGT
>JBAMBJ010001640.1:0-18129 GCA_037043495.1 Drosophila recens
AAAATCTTACACTGTGCGGAGGCGAGGAATTGATTTTAGACACATAGTTTCTTGGTGACATTTTCTTAGAATTCATCGTAGATCCCGATTCTGGTGGACGATTATCACGTTTTTTTGACCCGAACAAATTGACCCGCCCTAATGTACATACATATACGTAAAAGTTCAAGTATAAGTATAAAGACATTTCATTCTATCTTATCAATTTTCAGGTCCTGGATTTCTGCCTTGGCTGGGCAATACCCTGCAGTTCCGCAGGGAGGCGCGAGCAGCTGGAGGACAGCACATGCTCTTCGAGCAGTGGTCGAAACGATATCAAAGCCAGCTGCTGGGCATGAAGCTGGGTCAGGAGTATGTGGTGGTGGCCCTGGGCCATCAGCTGGTGCGTGAGGTGCAGCTGCAGGAGGTGTTCGAGGGACGGCCGGATAACTTCTTTCTGCGCCTGCGCACCATGGGCACCCGCAAGGGCATCACATGCACGGACGGGCAGCTGTGGTACGAGCATCGCAACTTTGCCATGAAGCAGATGCGTCATGTGGGCTACGGACGCAGCCAAATGGAGCAGCAAATCGAGCGCGAGGCGGAGGAGCTGCTGCAGCAGCTCGAGAAGACGGATGCGGTGGCCATTGAACCAGTGAATTCGTTAGCTCAGAGCGTGCTCAATGTGCTGTGGTGTCTGATAGCGGGCGAGAGGATCGCCAGTAATGAGGACGGCACACTGCGCCGCCTGCTGGAGCTGATGAATCGGCGATCCAAGCTGTTTGACATATGCGGCGGTCTGTTGGCCCAGTTCCCCTGGCTGCGTCACGTGGCACCCAATCGCACCGGATATAATCTGATACGCCAGCTGAATGCGGAGCTGCACAGTTTCTTCATGGAGACCATCGAAGAGCATCGACGCCGCATGCTGGAGAGTGAGCAGAGGGGCGAGCCGCTGCCCGAGGGGGATCTTATCTTTGCCTATCTGCAGGAGATGCAGAACAAGCACAAGGATACGGACAGCTTCAACGAGACGCAGCTGGTGATGACGATACTGGATTTCTTTATTGCCGGCTCGCAGACAACGAGCAATACCATTAACCTGGCTTTAATGATGCTAGCCATGCGCCAGGATCTGCAGGAGCAGCTCTACGCGGAGGTGACTGCGAATATGAATAGCGCCAGCACAGATACTGATGCATTTCCCCATCTCAGTCGACGGGAGTCATTCCACTACATGGACGCCTTCATCATGGAGGTGCAACGTTTCTTTCACATCACCCCAATAACGGGACCACGTCGTGCCCTGTGGCCAACCAAATTGGGTGACTATGACATACCCAGGAACGCGACGATTCTCATCAGCCTGCGATCGGTGCATTTGGATGAGCAGCACTGGACGAAGCCGCACGAGTTCCGGCCCGAACGATTTATTGATGCCGCTGGCAAGTGCTCCAAGGACGAGTATTTCATGCCATTCGGCTTGGGACGACGTCGCTGCCTTGGCGATGCTTTGGCACGCGCCTGCATCTTCTCGTTTCTGGTGCGGATCGTACAGCATTTTCGCATCGTTCTGCCGGAGGGTGAGACACCATCGCTAGTCCTCCAACCGGGCATCACACTCACACCCAAACCCTACAAGGTGCGGTTCGTAAAGCGTCATTAAAAATGTGGCAACTGCACAGCACACATTTCAATTGACATACTTACGTTCTCTTTCTTATTGTTGCACAAATTGAATAAAAGTACCGATAACACAATGTTCAAGTGAAACTATCGATCTAGCTATCGATCTAGAAGAATCGATAGCGTAAACTTGTACCTATCAGACGACCGCCACAAATCATCGATATCAGTAGCCCATTAATCATCAGTTACTTTTTGTTTCATTTTAAAATCTTTTTATATTTAACAGTTATTCATTCATTGTGCTTGTCAAGAGTATCATACTTAAAATTAAAGACATATTGCATGTTCGATAACTCGTAATCAGCATTATTGATGCTCATATCGCGGCATCTGTTGACGATCATCTCATCGTACTCCAGATTAAATTTGTTACTACACGATTTGAGGGCTATTTTGTAGTTCATATTGGACATCCAATGATCCTCTGGTCCGAAGCGATCACCTGCCATTTTGCATGGATTTTGATATATATCTTGAACGGCAGATTCTATCTCTGAGCTCCGTAAGGACGCGATTAGATCTTTAAGCTTGGATGCAAACACTTTGCCACTCCAGTCCAATTGCAGCAAATTGCCGTGAGGATGGGCCTTTAACTAAAACACAGAAATCAGGAACATTATAAAATAAGAGATAAGGGTCAAAAATATGTGGACTAATATTACCTTTTGTTCTATTTCGAGAACTGCATTCGTTCCAATCAAAGACAGTACAAATGGATTCTCTGGCTGGCAACCACGTTTATGTAAAATATCCGGCAAAGCTAAAAGAAATTCGTCTACTTTTATGCCTTGGTGCGATGGTAAACGTAGGTATTTAAGCTTGCTGCACATCTCTATTATGTTAGTTATTGTTTCAATGTTTCTTGAATTATCCTCATATGTTTCCAAAGACAATAGCTGAAGATCTGCCAGCTCCGATAGACATTTATGTATATTGCTGAGCCATGACCAACATAGAAACGCTTTAAGCGCCTTTAGCTTTGTAATTTCAATCGTATGTGAATGCCTTGGACTGGTGCTTATATCCAAAACTTGCAGCCGATCTGCATACTTTGGGATAAGACCTCGCAGCAATTCTTCAAGTTGAATGTGCGACAAATAATCATCATCCGTATCAAATTTGAGATATTTTAGATTTGTGAAATCCCCGTATTTATCTAAATTGCGGTTAAGCGTCAGGTAAGTTAATTGTGGGCAATAGGCATCCAATTTGTACAGTTCTTGGGCCAGATGCCAGTTTTCCTCCAACAAGTTTATAGATAAGGTATGCAGATTGCGCTTTGATTTGAAAATATTCAAAAAGTCATCCGTGCTTATCTTCTCATTACAATTGTAAAGGTGCAATACTTCGAGCTGGTTACAATCTTTCAACAGTATTACTACAAAAAATTTAAAAGTATTTTAAACAGTTTCCAGTAAATTATAATTTTTACCCACTCACATTCACATTGCGGCACATAAAGCAACGTTAGAGCTCTAAGATTAGTTAGATTTGTTAAGGCGGCAACAAACTGGTCCTCGGGGCTTTTATAACAGTAAACCAAGCTGTGCAACTTCTTCATAGATCCAAGAATATCAGCTAAACACTTAATAGTCATCTTTTCATCTACTCCAGACAACTTTAAAATTGTGAGCTGATTAAAATCATTTTTCAATTCAAAGACTAAAACAAAAATAAAGATTATTTAACAATTAATATTAAAAAAAAAAAAGGTATTTTTGTTCTTTGAAAATTTACATTTATAACGTATTTTTACAGTAACTGTGACTTGTTATCGATTCGATTTATCGCAATTGTTTTAGTGATCGAAATACTGATAACGGAAAAAGCACACCAAATTTTGTGAGGCTCATAAAAATTATGAAATAGAATATGACGCATTCAAGTCAAACAAACATTTACTTACATGCAGTATGGGGGGCATCAAAGAGACTTAAACATTGCAATTGTGGCAATCGTAAAACGGATTCCACAAGACCGTCTTCTGGTGTATCATTCTTGTCTCCAGAAAACAACAGTCGAACATTCCTTAAATTTTGACAATTTTGGCCAATTACCAGCATAAATTTATCAAAGTAATCTTTATTGGTTGTAAAATCGATGTATTCTTCATAGATTAAAACGTCTGATCCATGTTCTTTAAGAGTAATACGCCAGTCGTTTAGAGTTTTATGCATCCAACGACTAATTATCGTGTAATTTGGATTTGTTGACGCAGATTTCATTCCCCGAAGCGACATGTTGCAAAGAAGACCACCAACTAACTAACTTCGGATCCATCAAAAACAAATCTGGCAACTGTATGGCAGCCTTGGCAAAAAAAAAGTGGCAATCATCGGCCACACGGATAACTCAGTTCCATATTTAACTCGTTTTAAAAAAAATGAGTTAAAGATAGAATTTGCGCCAAAGTAATTTTAAAATTAAGTTTATTTTTTTAGAAAATTCCGAAAAGGAAATTCCTTTATAAAAATTCCTATTCGAAATGTTAAAAAAAAAAAAAAACAAGTTAACGTATCTGTAAATGATTTATTTATTCGTCTCTTATACATATACATATGTTCGCTTTACAACTTCTTTAATTTGTAGTTTAGTGTGAGTTAGTTTGTTTTTATTTCGAAACACTTTTAGTTGAGGTCTTTGGGTATTTCCTTTTATTTCGATAATAGCGGAATATGAAAAAAATCTTTTTTAGACACAGTAAATTTTGAGATCAAATCTAAACATTTTTTAAATTGGTTGCCAATTCCAGTGTTATCAATATGTAGAAAAAAGCAAATCATTTTTTCAATTATTTCTGGTCCAATTATTGTTCTTTATTGTTGAGTGAAAATTTAAATTAAACCAAAATGTGTATGATTTAAGCTTAAAGAAATATAACTACGAACTGCAATTTTTGTAACAAAATCAAAACTTTTCAAGTTATTCATTATTATAATTATAATTTAAGATGAAGGTATACATGTATTAATATGTATAAATAACAACACCAAAGCCGGCTTCAAACGCAATTAACTTAGGCTGCACACAAATTATGTACATTAGCATTAAAAAATATATATATGTTTGTATGTATGAAAATATTTACATTAGGAAATCATTAGATATACGATAAGAGTATAAGGATTATCAATGTCAGCTAGCTAGAACTCGATTTTGTTTGAAGTGTTTGCACACACGCAATGTTAGATCTATGTATGTTGAGTACATACACATCCGGGGGTAAAACGTATTTGAGTTCAAATACAGGATTCATGGTCCTGGACCTTGTATGCACACACAAAATTTTCAGATCGCTTTCGCAAATAATAATATTAAAATTAATAAGTATTAGAGTATGTAACAAAAGAAAACAATGAACAACATGAAACAAATGTCGGGCCTTAGTGACACTTAAAATGCTAATGACTGCACAGTGAGGCGTTTTCATCGCCTGTCGTTCTACCCGTGCATAGGATACACACATTCCGATTCTAGTTCTGATCCTCGAATGCGTCCAATGTTTACCATTTGTCTATAGTCTGTAGATGTCTGCTGTGTTATATGCTGCTTGTGTCATGCTAGAAATTGAAGCCGGAATCAGGTATGTTGTGCGGATTAAATTCATACTGTTGACTGCCGGCAACGGGCGCCACACGTGTGTCCTCCTCCTCGTTACCGAAGTACGTCTCAATTATATAGAATGATTTATGATAGATGTCGCGATTCTCATGCGCCTGCAGATATTCAATCTTGTCCAGACCTGCATTGTAAATAATCAGTTTTAATTAAAATAGTTTAGCATTATTAAATGTGATTCACTTACCGCCACACTCCTCGATGGTGATGGTATAGGGATTAGGTCGCACCTGAAACTTTTCGCCAGCTTTAAGAATGTTCTCGAGCGCATTTAGCGCGACCTGGACAATATCCGAGTCGACGACAGTTAGAAAATCGCACATGGGTGGCACACAGCCAATCTTAACCAAGTAATGTATCTGCTCTGAGGTGCCGCTGCTCGTGGCATTGGTTATGGCCCAGGCGGCCTCTTTACGCGTCTTAAAATCGGCCGTTTGCATAATGTTTATCAGTTGTGGGAATATGTTGGCACTGATTATTGCCTGAATCTGCTCGCGATTACCGGCAGCAATATTCGATATGGTCCAGCAGGATTCCTTCTTAATAGTCTCGGCCGGTGAGTACAACAAATGGCTGATGCACGGCAAGGCATTATGGCTCAATATCGTTTGTGTCTGCTGATCATCCCCGGTAACAATGTTGCCCACAGCGCGTAAAGCCGCCGTGCTGACATTCTGCTGTGGATGCCTATAAATACAAAGATTCATTTAATTATTCCAGTCTTATCGCATCATCAGTTATCAGTAGAACTTACAAAAGCAGCTCGACGAGACGGCGACAGACGCCCGCATTAATGACGGCCTGTATTTTGTCATTGGGACCATCTGATAGATAGCTTATGGCCCAGCACGTATCGCACAGCACATCCACATCGGTGTAGTCCAGTAGGCGTGCCAATATCGGTAGACCCTGCACGATTTTAGTGAAATCGGCGGGCGGATTCTTGCCTCGGCACAGATTCGATAGCGTCCAAACGGCATTGCGTATCATAGTTATGCGTTCCGAAGTACTTAGTACTCTGCAATAGAAGCGAACGATTAGATGTTTGACTAGTTAATGCTACACTATTTAATACTCACTGCAAGAGTGGCATCAAAATGCCAGAGTTTAGCAAAAAGTCGCGGCAAGTGGGAGAATCTCCAGCAATGTTGCCCAGCGCCCAGACAGCCTGCTCCTGCACATCGTCATGGGGACTGGAGAGCAATTCTATGAATATGGGCACGGCACCAGCCTCAATGACAATCTTTGTTTGCTGCGAGGTGCCCGATGCAATATTTGTCAGCGTCCAAGCGGCCTCAAATTGCAACGTTGCATTTGTGTTGTTCCGCAAGAAGGTGACGAACTGCGGCACAATATCCTTCTGTATAACCTCCTCAATGGGCGGATTGGGATCGCGGGACAACAGTTTGCGAAACTTTTGTGTTGCCTCCAGCTGATCGCACTCCTTGTCGCTGTATAGCATTTGAATCATCTCAGCATTGATAATCGATTGGGAGGCACCTGCCTCTGCTTGCGATTGCCCTCCCATGCCCAATCCCTGTCCACTGCTGTCTGCCATGTGCATATCACCCGTGTGCAGCAGTTCGCCACTGCTGCTGCTCTCGATCCCGGCACCCGAAGCGGTCGACGGTGTTGGATCCAGGACAACATTGCGACGCTTGGAGAGCTGCTGTTCGCGCTTCGTTTTACGCAATTGTATGCCCACCTCCTCGCGTCTGCGTCGCATCTCTGTCGAATCCAGAGCGGCATTTTTATAACGTTGTTTGTGTGTGGCGGACATTGTCTGTCTATTACTATTACTGTTAGCAATTCTGCAAAAAAGTCAAAAAAAATATATATATTTTACAATTTTGGTTTGTTTTGCTCCAAGCGATCAGATCACAAATAACAACAATTTTATTCAGAGTACACAACATGAACATTTGTGTACACACAAATTTTAAACGCAATGCCAACGTTGATGAGATGAATTTTATACTTTATATTTTTCACAAATACAAAGGTATCAAATAATATATGTTAATCACGCATAATATTACACAATGCGAGTTTGAGTAATCCTAATCCTATTAACAAAATGTGCATTTTGATTAAATTTAAAAATTAAAAATGTATTTAAATTGCTGTTTGAGAAACAGTAAATTTGATTTTTTTTTCCTCTCTCTGATTTTACATATAAATTATGTTTTTTTGTTTCATTCCTACAATTTTATGTATAGAGCATTGCAAAGTCGACCACTCCCCGCACTTTACTTTTACTATGCACATTTTTCCATTCACTTAGGGTTGTCAGCGTATGCACTTGCTTTCGTATAACAAACTTTGTCTGTAAATACCTTGATTATTGCAAAGTTTTAATACTTAATATGAGTTTTGCGCTCTTTTCGATTTGCAGTCGCAACACTTTCACATTCTAATTGTAAATATGTACGTGTGTGCATGGATTCACTAAATTGTATGCGTGTTTGTTTGTGTGTGAGTGTGATGGGCTTAGGTCAGCGTCAGCAAATGCTGCGTGTTTTCAATTTATTGCTGTTTATTTGATTACTTTCTGTTAACGAAACCATGTATTTGAACATATAGTTTTAGCACAACTTATTATTTTACCTGTGTTTCTGCCAATTTAAAGATTCTATTAATAGTACAAAACACAAATGCAAATTTTAGTCACGATACACCACCACACGTTTTAGTTGGGCGTATAGTGTTGCCAGACTAGTTTCACTGCATTACAGCTGATTGTGCAACTTGATTACTTTCGATATCGATAACAACTACTGGATATGTATTAAAAATCAGCGCCAACAATGAACAATTCCAAGAAAAAACAAAATAATGTAGTGACAGTGGAGCAATTATCCAATTCTAAATCGGAAGAGCAACAAAAACAAAAGCACTTACAGCTCTTGCACGAATACAATGATCTTAAGGACGCCACTCAGACTGTGCTAGGAGCATTGGCCCAGGCAAAAGGACTACCAGTAAAAGACATTTACAAAATGTACAATCTGCCGAATGGGGATTGATGACCACAAATAATGCTGTACTGAATTTTGTGATTCTTTTTGTTGAATTTATATTCAAAAAATAAACGGAAGCAGATGCTAGTAAATGGCATTCGTTATTAACAAATTGGCAGTACCTGTCGGTCGGTTTACAACTAATAATTTCACTTAAAACTAAACAATTTTCAGCACTACCTCAGTTGCGCATCGAAAAACGCTTTGTTTATTTTTGCACTAAGCCCGAATATTTATTCAGCATGAAAATATGCTCTGCAACGTTCATTAAATGCCTTGTAAGTCCTTTCCTTTATAATATCCTCCACGTTAAGTTCGGATTGCAACACTCGTAGCTGAAAAAATACGAAAATCTTGAGCTGTTAAAGAACCTGTTATTTGAGTGCAATAAGAACCTACCTTGCGTTGCTCCGCCTTGAATTTGCTATCAGTCTCAACATCGCTGGGGTTCGATTCCCGTTGCTCGCGTAGATTCTTCAGTGTTGTCGCTGAAAAAGTTATGCAATTCCGAATGTTGTTTTGCTGCCAGGTTCAAAAATGGAATTAATTGGAGTTGTATGAAAATGAAATCTTTATGCAAAGCTTGATTTACCCGAGAGAGATGGGACTGCTGCAGCTTAGCATACAGATCGCGGCATGTGCCCTCACTGTTCACTTGACCCTTGAACGACTCCGTGGGAAGAGCATTAAGAGCGTATATAATTTTGTCATCCACATCGCGCATCTTCTTTAGGGTCTCCTGTTATCAATTGCACATGTGAGTCATTCATGAAATGTGCATTATATACAGGAGGCACTCACCTGGAAGCCCAGAAAGTCAAAGCAGAAAACATCCATTAAAAAAATGAAATGTATTTAGTAAAATTAATAAAAACAAAAATATACAGGTATTTATTTTGCCGGCGCAATGTGCCTTTTAAGAGCGTTGCCACATTATTTATATTGACATTTTCAAGTATATCGATTTATTATTTTAGCCTAGCGATAGGTACAAATTAAAGCATAGTACGCTCTAGCCGAAAATATTTTTGCAAGGCCAAAACTCCATATAAAAAAAGGGTTGCAAACATGCTCGAAATTATTTTGTAAGGCCATTTCTAAACGTATGTACGCTGTACCTAAATATGGGCAGCTCAGAATATTTTCTGGCATTTTACAACACTGTTTGGTCAACAGATGGCAGCTTTATTTTGACCTTTCAAAACAACGATTCAATCGATGTTTTGAAAGGTCAAAATCTTTTTGAACAGAAATGGCGACCAACAAGCAGCAAAATAAAAGCCGAATTGAGATCTTTGAACACAAAGAGCGAATTAGACTGATTGAAGAGGTGCAACAGAGGCCAATATTGTGAGATTTGACCGAAAAAAAAACATATTGACTTGATTTTTATAATCAATAATTTTTAGTTTAATAAATAGGGTATTAGTCGCTGCCACTTCTCAAATCATGTCTATTTGGTCAATTTTCTCTATTTTGTTGTGCTCTATGTTATTTATTTGTTTTGTTTATTTGTTGTGCACAGCTGACGCAACAGTGTGACCACAGCAGCAAAAGACCAACAATCTCTCAACTTTTTAGTGATTTTTGGTATTATGCTGTCACACTGAAGTTTGTAAGGCCGGACTTCAAAACATCGAACATTTCGAGCGTCCAAAATGTTTTCAGCTAGAGCGTACTACGCTTAAAAAGAAAACTTTAAGCACTATAACTTATGGCAATGAAATTATTAATAAACTTAAATAATTAAGTTTTACTGAAAGCTTTGAACAATAAGCTAAGGTTGAACAGTAATGCCATAAATCGATAACAAAAATAGGCCAAAATTATGAAAAAGACGTCAAAAAATCAGGACAGATCTTTAAATTTACATGCATAATTATGTATTATTAAGATTTTCTGTTTAAATGTTTTCTTCAGCATTGCAGAAAATTTAAAAAATGGCTCAATGACATTAATTTCAAAGAAATTAAAAAGGGCCAGATTTTGGGTAGGGGCTGTTTCTAAAAAGTGATTGATCTATCACCAAAAAGGATGTTATGGCAGCACTGGTGTTGAAGTCGATAGAAGCGTATCGATAGAAGCGTAAAATTGCAATCGATATTTTCGATATCTACATGACCAAACGAGTGGGTGGAAAAAATAATAACAAAACTTCTCAAAATAACAAAACAAGGGAAATTCTTCTCATGGCTGCCAAGCACGAAGATATTCGCGATAAAATAGAGAATGGCGTCTATAAGCTCGCAACGAATGACAAAAGCACACGCAGCACTGTGTGGCGCGTGTATCGCAAGATTGAAAAGGAGGACGGCAGTATCTTGGAGCATGTTTTGTATTGCATTGGATGCAAAAATCTAATGTCGTTTACCCACAAATCCACAACGAATCTGCGACGCCACAAGTGCCATTTGCAGTACTTAAAGAAGCAGGCCTATTGCAACGGATATGCCGATGCGAACAACACGAAGGAATGGTTCAAAGATGCTGACGGAGAAATGACTGTGGAGGACATTTTGTTGGAGGCTGAGACAGAGCTCAAAGTGGACAACGAAGAAAGCTCTGACGTCCAGCAGTCGACAGAAGAGATAGACAAGAAACCCACACCTACGGATGTAGCGGCGTTTATTGCTCTCAGAGGTGCTGGAACTACAGCTGAGTCAAGTAATCCCAGCGGAGACTGTGCGCCTCTTTCACAACATGCTAAAAGCAGCGACGAACCACTTACTGTTGGTGCGGCAAGCTTTTTAAACGCAAGTTCTCGCCTTTCGGATGTCTTTGTATCTCATGATGTCAGTGGGGCCGAAGAGTCAGCTATTTATGCACAAACATGGTCCTTGGAATATCGCAAGCTTACAGAAGATCAAAAATTCTATGCCAAGAGAGCTATTGATGAGATCTTTGTGCTGGGGCGTTTACGACGTTTAACGCTTAATACGGTGCCATCGGTAACCGAGTGAAATGCTCCAATAGTATATAGAATGTGTATAGGATAATTTTAAGTAAACCTTACTCATGTAAATAATAATGTACATATTTATTTGATCAATTCTCTGGTCTTTACTGTTAAAGCTTAGTACGCAAGCTACCTAAATTTTACGCGGCGTAAAGTGCTCAATATTTAGCTGTCGACCAGTGTTGCCAATGCAACACGGAAAAATAACAAAAAGTTGAGTGGCAGCTCTATGCGTAAACAGCGGTTTATTTTAAACATGCCGAACTGATTTTGATAAAAAGAGGAGATAATAGGCAATGCAAAATGTATATTAATGTTAATAGCGGAGAAATATGCGATGGCACGCAAGCAAAGCAGCACCCATCGCTTTTGAACTTTTTTCAGTGGTCCTTCCTCTATATTAATGAAAAAATACAAAATTATCTAATTTATGTCTATAAAAACAATTTAAGAGTTCATTCTTGGTTATAATCTACCAATATTGTCGTCGTTATTGACCAAATTCAAATACTCTTCATAGTTTTCACTTGTGTACCAGACATTTATCTCCTGTATACCCAGCGAAACTCTAAACAGTTCGATGTTTCGCTGGGCCAGTTAGCTGTCACATACAGTGCTGCCCATTCTGTTACTTTACTTAACAGCTCTGTTATTTTAGTGAGTCTGCGGACACCCGAGCGTAGCTACATGTCAAGTTCTTCTTCTTGATTTTACGACAGCATTTTTTTTATATGGAGTTTGGCTTACGCCAGGCCTTTTTTTGAGTTTGCGTACTATGCTTAAGGAAATAAATTTAGAATTGTAGTCTTGGAAAGACAGTTTCTTCCCACCTGACAAAACTGTTTCATTGAACGAATTTTGTAATAGTCATACCGCAAATCTTTCCAATCAGACAATTTGTTGTGGTTTTGCTAGCTTTTTTTCTTTTCCTCATTAGCTGTTACCTACAAACAATGTGGCAGCCTTATTCCCAACTAATGTATGGCAACTATCATCAACAGAAAAAGGACGAATTTCAACTTAAAATCTTTCTAGAAATGGATCTTTTTATTGGTATAACTTTTTATTTTGAAGCTAGAGCTTTGAACAGGAATTTTTGTTATATTTTTGTTGATTTTTTAATTTGGGACTTTGAATTAATTTTTCCAACTTCACTTCCAAATGTGACAAGCACCCAACATTAATAAAAATGAACCCGTTTGTTTTATATAATTTATAACTTATTTGATATTCATTTTCACTTAAATTGTGCGCTTGGGCCTAGTGATGTAAAAAACATCGATGCATCGATGTTTTTTCAGCGATGTTTCTCTATTTTCTCCGTTTCTTTTTGTTGTAGACGATCTTAAGCGATGCACATGCATTTGCAATGCATCGATGCATCGCTCAACATCGACATCAAAAAAAAAAGAAAAATATAGAGAAAAATCGCTGAAAAAGTAAAAAACATCGATGCATCGATGTATTTCAGCAATTTTTCTTTATATGTTCCGGTTTTTTTGTTGATGTCGATGTTAAGCGATGCATCGATGCATTGCAAATGCATGTGCATCGCTTAAGATCGTCTACAACAAAAAGAAACGGAGAAAATAGAGAAACATCGCTGAAAAAACATCGATGCATCGATGTTTTTTACATCACTACTTGGGCCATGTTTAGATCCGGAGCCGACAAATCGGTCACACAGTAAATTCAATTGAACTAGATCACCGACTATCAGAGACCTGGTTCCAGTGCTGCCAGATTAGCTTATTGCAGGCTAGATTTAGCATATTTGCAAATGGGAATAGCTTTAGAAATTTCAAATACATTATATAGCCATAAATCTAGCATATTTTAAAGTCGTGGTCAAAAGCGAAAGTAGAACTCGCTTTCAGTCAGATGAATATTGTAAAAACAAAATTGCGAAAGAAAAGGCACTTGAAAATTTTCAATGCATTAAACACCAAACATAAGGTTTGTTTCTTAAAATCTTTTTTTTTTTAAATATCTTTTGTTATTTCGCCACAAAAATATTTAAGTGAGGAAGAAAATTAGAAATCGCCGATTTGTTAACTTATTTTATTTAAATACAATCCTTATGATTTTATATGTTTTCTTTCATTTGGATATAGCTTGTCATACATTTTTTTATTTTAGCTTATTTTTACTTAGAATCTAGCTTATGAGGGCACTCAACACCTGGCAGCACTGCTTGGTTCCCAAAGCACAGTGGCAACTCTATTGCTACGTGTTGTTGTCGCGGTGTACTTTCTTTTTTACCGGCTCGTTTTAGTTGTTTATGTTATTTAAGTCCGAATAATACGGATTAACTGATATTGTGATGACGTCGAGAAGGGGCCTACATTCGCCTGGAGATATCGGCGGTTCTAAATCGCCTACCAGAAGTGTTATTAATCAAAGTGGAAGCCAGTGTCCGCAACGTGCAAAGATTCAGAATGAATTGAATGCAACAAGCGATGACAGTAAAGTCGAGTCTGAAGATGACGCAGAGTACACGGATAGGTCGACTTTTGATACTTCACAGTATCCAATTAAATATACGCCGGAATGTGCCCATCCACCGCCCAGTCCTCGACAGGAACAGAAAAAACAGCGACCGCAGAGTCCAGCGAAACAACCACAAAACCTGGAGAACAAAGAAAGTCGAAGCTCGAATCTCAAATTAATTTTGTATGCATTTTTATTTATATTGCCGCTGCTTCTCGGCATTTTTACAATGAAACCGAAATTGAAAACCTGCGATTTTAAAGAGCTGCGTCAACAGCTGCCGTTGCAATCGGTAGAAGTATGGAAAACTTTAATGATTAACATTGAATTGCTGATGAATAAACGGATCAAGTCACCAAATATTTACTTGTTCTTGCACACGAGTGAGAACAGCGGTGGTAAACTTCAAAAACTTATTCAGGATATTGCCCTGGAAACATCGAAATGTTTTGGTGAGTTTCCCGATTGGGAACAAGTTTATGCGACAGTTAACATTGTCTATTATTTTAAATAGATGGCAGACGACCCATAGAAATGAGTCTACAGGATTTTAAAACGCAGAACGGCGACGATTACGGATATCCAATTGAGCAGTATAAGAACAAGCTTAAGGATGGCAACGTTTTCCTCATTGCTGATCTAAATGATGCAAGTATTCCTAAGCCTACAAATGTGAGCTGCCTTTATTAATGCAAATTATCAACAGATTCCACCAAATGCAGCCCGTGCTTTGCACACCATTTGCGAAACATATAGTCCCATTAGTCCGGATGTGGTCATCTTTCTGACACTGCGCACACACCTTTCGATCGCTGGTCGAAATCCTGCGACACTGGCTGATTTGACATTGCGGGAACTCTGGAAAGATGTACCGGACCATGAACTGGGTGCCTTAATAACGCGTGTAATTGATCAGGTTCTGCTATTGCAGAGCTAAGCACGTATAAGTATTTTCTAAATTTTAATCATTTATAATTTATTAACGCTCAACTTTAGAGCACCACAACTCGGCGACAAATGCCAGCAGGCTGCATGTCATGCCAAAGCACCACAGCAATATTAGCCCAATAAAGTTGTCAATGCCCAGTTTAACGGGTCCAATATCAAGTTTGGGCATCTGCGAAGCCAGCATCCGATTCTGTCGGTTGGCATTCATATACTCAGCGGCGATCTTCCATTCCCAGTACTTGTCAAAGCCCGACGAGTGCCACGCGAGCACGAATCGACTGTGGGCGTCCAAATGTGCCCAGAGGCGTGGCACATACGCCGCAGTGTATAGAAAATATATATCATCGACCATCAACTTGAGTCGCGACAAGGCGTCATCGGGTATCATTTCAGCGTTGGCCAGGTGACCAAACTGCATTCGCTCTGCCACAAAGCCCATTTGCTCGGTGCGTGACTTTACGGCTATGGCCTCCGCATCGTATACACGGAAACGTTCCATCAGTCCCAGTAAAACTGTCTGCAAGTGGACAATGTGTTATTGCTGTGTTATCATATGGAAATCGGTCGCTTACGTCCGCTGTCCCAGCATCAAACATATTTATCCAGGCGTGAGATGTGGCCGACCATATTAGCTTGTGCTCGTAGAGCCTCTGTCGCGAATCGGCGGCTTCCTCCAGCTTGGGCAGGGTCAGTATGGCGGCCAGTCCGCCTCCATAGACGGTGGTCAAGATTATGTCAATCATGTAGCTGGCTAGCAAAATAGTGCGCAGGGCATACGAAGTGGTCACATAGCTAGTGCTCTGGTTCAAAAACAGCTTCAGCGTGGTGGCACAACCGAATCGCAGGCTTTGTCGCCAGCTGGGGGAAGGAGGCGCTCCTGTTGCCGGTGCTCTCTCACAATGACGAGTGCAGGCCAGTGCCAGGCATTCCAGCACCAAACAAGACAGTACACAGACCCACAGTGTGGCCTGAAACGGACGCAGTGGCAGCGCCCAGTTGATAATGGGCTGCGGAGCCGGCACCAAGCAGGTGACGCCGGAACGTCCTAGAAAATGTGATAGTTCCATGCGAAGATAGGCTTCATACCAGATGTACAAGCCGCCGACGCCGTAATCAGTTATCCTGTCTAGAATCATGCCCATTAATCCGATGCCCGTGTAATTTGCGTATACGTCGCCCCATTCCGATTTTTCAGCTTTTGTAAGTAAATTTAAATATGATTAGGCATAATTTATCGGTAACTTCAAAAAAACTAATCAATTGAATAAAATGAACGGTATCGATATATGATATCGATATATACGATATATAACAAACAACTATCGCCATTCATATTGTTTTGCCAGCCCTGAACTAAATATCAGCTGATATGTGCTAAAAGCCAAAAACGGTTCAAAACTGCGGGCACGTTTAATTCAATTACGCACATGTCAACATGACGGACATTTGTCGCAAATGCTGGAAAAGGTCCAAAATGCAGGTTGACATCTTTGCGGAGCGTCATTTGGATGAGCCCAGCTTAGCTGTGATGATGAGAGAGTGTTATAATTTGGTAGTAAAACATGACGATGCACTGCCCAAGCAATTGTGCCTTGACTGCGTTCTGGCCACGAAGGATGCATTTCAATTGAAGCGCGACTTGGAAAAGTTAGGCACAGTTAAGCCTGAAGCAGCAGTGGAGGAATGGCTATATTAATACGACGGAGAGGGATTTGGATAACTGGTGGAGAGACGAACAAGAGAATCATGCGAGCATCATGGAGACGAATTATTATTGCACAGCGAAATCTGATTTCAAAGAGAAAACGCCAAGAACTGAAATGAACCCACTAAAGATTCCATATTACTATATGTATAATAAAACTCTTGATGTTCAACGTGATGATGGACTCAAGTGTACTAAAACTTTTAGTAATGCCTACAAATTTAAAGACAACTTTTAATCATCTTCATGGAGGTCCGTAAACTTTTTGTTGTAATGATTTAATATATAAATGTAAATAAGGAATTTTAAGAAGCATATTGGTGGAAATGGAAAAGCATGTTAAGTATAATGTCATGTATTAAACGTAAGCTTTTTTTTATGAAAATTTATGTTTGTTTTGGCATTTAAAATAATATTCCGTATCTTATATGTACATTTGTAATTGATTTGATGTAAATAAGGAATTTTAAGAGGCATATTCATGAAAATGGAAAAGCATGTTAAGTATAATGTTATGTATTAAACTTAAGCTTTTTTTGTTGAATATGTATGTTTGTTTTGGAAATTCATTTAAATAATCTAACCTGTTTCGAATTTAACTTTCGATAAGACTTGTCGAAATTTAATTTCTTTAACCTGCTCTAATACCATTTCGGCTATATTCAGCGGATTGCTGTAAGAGAGTTGAGTTTAAGTCCGATAAAGCGAAAAACGCTCATTTTTAAACCCTTAGTTTAAATTCAAAGTTAATAAATGCATACCACTAAATGCTTAAAAGTAAAAAGTGAAATCCGGAACAGGCCTGAATATTCCGCGTCTTATATGTATATTTGTATTTGATTTGATTTTATGTACTTACTTGTATCCACTTGCACTGTGCAATTGTGCAGCTCACAAAAGATGAGCAATAGACGAATTTCGGTTCCATCTATCAGCACTTCAGATCCATTCAGAGCGCGATCATGAACCGTAGGCTCTTTTTCCTATTAGGATTCAAAAATATGCTGAATTATGTAAATCACAAATATTACTTATTCTCATACATAATCGAGGAGCATAAAAGGCTTATAGTTGAATATGCCCACAACGATTTCGCGTCCTTGTAGATCTCGCATTTTACTAAATAAATCAATGCCGCTATTCCATATTACCTTTCCGGCTTGGGCATCATAATGCTGCAACGTATCGAAAGCTACTGACATTGGTTCTTTACCAAAATATCGTGGTCCCACGAAACTATTCGTTTTAATCTCAAAGATAGTTGAATTTAAAAACGGTCCGTTGACCAACAGAATGTTGGGATGATCTTAAAAAATAAAAAACAACGGCTTATATCGTTTATAAACAAGGATACATGTATAAATAATTACCATGAAATATGTATCCATCAAAATAACTAGCTGTATCAACAGATTCTTCCACAAGCTCATCCGTGTAGACGAAAATAAAGCGATTTCGCGTCGATCTCCAAATCGAATAAATGCTGGCGTTATAAAAGTAACGGGCAAATTTCGGTATTTGCTCCTGAAAAGCTATAAAACTCTAAAATGGTAAAGAATAAATATATTAGAAAAGTGTAAATCTACAGGACAAAAACGCTATTGTTGTGTCCGCGATTATAAGACACTCGCTAACCAAATAAGATATGGGCATTTCCAGAAAAGGTCCACCTCGCCCAAAAACGTACATCTTGTGAAATTTTCTAGAAGTAATTCAATAGGATG